>JAFIDM010069771.1:18743-44941 GCA_023159025.1 Thereuonema tuberculata
ATGGTTTGGGAAGTAATTGGATATAATAGGTGATCTCGGCTGCTACGAATAGTGGACACTCAACAGCAACCGCTACATCAGGGAAGCTATGGAGACTGACGTTATACCCTTCCTTTATCACACTCCTGGAGCCATGTTCCAACAAGACAACGCCCGACCACATATTGCCAGAAATGTCCAGGCTCCACTTCTTCCCTGGCCTGCTGGTTCGCCCGATATGTTACCTACTGAACATGCTGGGGTATCGTTACCCTGCAGCTAGCCCGTCATTGTCATTCAGCAGCCAATTCCGATGACCTGTGGACTCGGATAGAAGCAGCCTGGCAGGTGATACCTCAGGAACACATCCAAGACCTGTTTGATTCGATGCCATGGCGTACAGCAGCTCTTATTGCAGCTCGTGGAGGCTTTGCACCATACTGAGCTTTTGCAAGTACTGTTGTTGCATTGCTCTGAAACTTATCTATATATATAAAAATGAATGTATCTTTCTTTCTTTCTTTCTTTCTTTCTTTCTTTCTTTCTTTCTTTCTATCTTTCTTTGTCCTTTATACACTCCTAGGCCCTATGACCTATCTGGACCAAACTTTGCAGAATTACTCTTTAGGACCCTGCGGAAAAGATAGGCTACCTTAGAACCCGGACCCCCCCCCCCCAAGGGGTTGAAAAGGGGTAAAATCCCTGAAATACCCAATATCCATCTGGTGGTGTAAATGAGAACTACACAAATATTGTGTAAAGTTTAATATTCGCTCTCCTATGGAGGGCAGAACACCACACTTGGGTGGGGGGATGGCTACACAAGGACTAAGTGTCCCACTCCCGATCGACACCGGGACCTTATATTTAGGGCCCTTCTCGGGCACCCCAAGTTAATTGCAAAAAGGGAAAAATTCGCTCTCCTATGGGGGCAGGGACACCACACTTTGGTGGAGGGATGGCGACACAAGGCCTAAGTGTCCCACCCCCGATCGACACCGGGACCTTGTATTTAGGGCCCCTTCTCGGGTCCCCCAAGTCAATTGCAAATACTGAAAAATTCGCTCTCCTATGGGGGGCAGGAACACCTCACTTGGGTGGGGGAAAGGCGACACAAGGGCCTAAGTGTCCCACCCCCGATCGACACCGGGACCTTATATTTAGGGCCCCTTCTCGGGCCCCAAAGTCAATTGCAAATAGGGAAAAATTCGCTCTCCTACGGGGGGCAGGAACACCTCACTTGGGTGGGGGGAAGGCGACACAAGGGCCTAAGTGTCCCACACCCGACCGACACCGCGACCTTATATTTAGGGCCCCTTCTCGGGCCCCCCAAGTTAATTGCAAAAGGGAAAAATTCGCTCTTCTATGGGGGCAGGGACACCATACTTTGGTGGAGGGATGGCGACACAAGGCCTAAGTGTCCCACCCCCGATCGACACCGGGACCTTGTATTTAGGGCCCCTTCTCGGGTTCAACAAGACCAAAGCCTATGTAGATTCATTTTATTCCTCTTATTCAGTGTTTCTCAACCTTTTAGTACTTGCGACCCAATTTTCAATCACAACTCTCATCGCGCCCCCCGAAAAAAAAAACCTCCAAACCTAACTGTTCAACCAAAAAAAAAAAAAAAAAAAAAAAGATCTTGATATGCTCGCGCCCCCCTTTTAGTTTTATCGCGCCCCCCTAGGGGGGCGCGCCCCACAGGTTGAGAAACACTGCTTTAGATCTAACAATACCTTCCGTACTCATAAGAAACCTATTGCAGATTTCAATATACTGTCTAGAATCTGAAGCCACGATCACTCCACCTTTATCAGCATTAACAAATTTGATCTCTTTATTTCTTGAAATGCCTATCAATTCTGCTAGTGCAAAGTTTTCTCTGGGATTCAAAACACTCTGTATGAATTTAGTTTGTTTGAATTTATTTAGTTCCATGCCAACCTTTCTTCTGATTTCTTTCTTCTTACCATTATTATCATGAAATCTCACTTTCGATTCTATATTAGTTGCAATTTTGTAAATATTAAGCTCTTCTTTCCCAATACCAAATTAAAGTCCTTTTTGATGTAAGCCTTGCTGATCATGTGAGAAGTTAAAAGAACTTTCATTTATAAAACGAGTAGATGTATCATTAAAAGTTACCAGTTTCCATTTAATAAGACTAAGTTTAGCCATTTTGACGCAATGTTTCTTTCCTATATTATGAAACACCGACTTGCCCTTTCTTGCCGCTTCACTGCTAATAAACAAGTAAACATCATCATTGAAGATATCCTTGAACTTATTAGCATTGAACTTGATCATATTAATAAGATACTGCATCTTTAGTCTTGATTGATGAGTACGTTCTTCTACCTTAAATTTAACAGCCATATTAAGTAGATTCTCAATTTTCCGATTAATCGTTTTGACTTTAATTTTGCAACTTACCGGTTGTAATTCATTTTTTAAGCAAGCCTTATTGAAGATAATATTGACCTTATTAGTTTGCATATAAAATTCATGTGTAGGTACGTAGATGATACGTTTATCATATTGGATAAAGCTGAGTTGAACAACATACATGTTTTTTAATCAGATACATAGTGATATTCAATTCACATGTGAAACAGAGATAGATTGCAAAATTTCTTTTTTGGATGTATTAATTATTAGAAATGATTCTTCATTTGATACTACTGTCTACCGCAAAAGCTCCAATGCAAACATCACTTTAAATTATAAGGCAGCTGGACCGTTATTGTATAACACCAATGCTGTAAAAACAGCTATTAATAGAGCTATCAAACTCTGTTCCACTGGCAAACTACTCTTCGAGGAATTGAATCTGATTAGGGGTATTTTCCAAAGTAACCACTACCCATTAGATTTTATTAATAGGATTATTCATAGGAGTTTACTTAAGATAAGATGTCCAAATTCACAAAATAATGATAATGGAGGCAGAAGCATGTGCCAGTTTGTTTCTATTCCATTTGAACATTGTCTTAGAAGTAAACTTTCTCCCATGCTAGACCAAATTAATATCAAATTAGCCCATAAAATTAAGAATACATTAGGTAAGTTATTGTGTCAAAGTGAAGAACATGTACGTAATTTAGACAGAACTGATGTAGTTTATGGGACAAAATGTGCAGAGGGGGGTGACAAATGCTTATATATTGGCGAAATGAAACGCCGGCTACAAATTCGTATAAAGGAACACGAAGGGGCAGTCAGGACGAAAAATTAGCAGTACCAAACGGCTCTGCATCATCACCAAACGGGACATAGGCTATTTACCAATGAATTGTTTATGCATATGAGAAGGACACATATCTAAGAAAATTCATAGAGACTTTCTTAATAAAAACAATAGATGCTATAACACCGAAATTTCGGTAACTAACGCCCTACAATACAACTTAACATGATCATTTACTGTTTGTATTGATAGTTCATGTAATAACGTTGCAGAACATCACTTTATTAATTTTATAACAATTACTGTAAACTATTGAATTATTACCGTGTATTGATTTGTTGAAATTCTTTTCTGGCTTAAATATTATGTTTGGAACCATAGAGGTTTCCTTTATATTATATTTATCATCTGAGGAGGAGGATTAAAGATCCTCGAAACATGTCATGAAGTTTTTATAATGAAGTGTTTATATTTATTTATTTTACTTATTGTGTGTGTTTGGTCCTTCTTTAATAGATTTTAAAAAGTATATTCACTGCAAATCCATCACTCATCAGACACAAACCATTATCAATTCTTTTTATAGTTTCAGTTCAGTTTTCTAAACCACGAATTAGCAACATAGGTTTTCTATGGTTTTCCAGTTTTCATGTTTTAAGTCCGTTTCCATATTTTCCTATTTTTCACCTTATTTTATTTTGTGTGTTATTAATTCCTTTACTATTAAGCTATTTTTGGTTAATCTTTTATTGGACTTCTCAAATGATATCAATGAAGATCATCAAATCTATTGGAAGTTCAATATTTTTTTTTTCAAAACTGAATTGTTATGTTCTTTTTCAATAATTGAACGAACCTTTAATAGAATATGAATTGCTTAAACTACGATAAAACAGATTTAATAAATAAGATTCCAGGGGTTTCGGGTCTTACTGATCTTCTACATTGAGTCTATACATGGTGTTAAAAACAAAATTTGTTAGAAATTAACCAAGGTATTAAAATATTGCATCACTATAACGTACATAAATGCTTTCAAAGATTATAACAAATCAATCTGTAGAAAATCTGTACATCCTAGGATTTCCTGTTTTCTGTTATATTTATATTATTATTGTGTTTTTTAATTAACAATGCTTCCATGAGTCCTAGAGGATACTTGTTATCATCTGTGCTTAGGATTTTGACATCTTGCCAATTACAAATACGATTTTACTTGTTAGGTTTAGAACTACAGTTTTGTGAAAAAAGAGTGTTTTTCTATCTTGAAACATGTTTGTCTCTTATAACAATGGATGAGACCGAATTATTCACAAGTGACTTCCTGGAACAGCTGTTTCACGCTCGTGGGCGATCATCAGCCAGGAGAAGTTTTTTCTAACATATTGCTGAGTACGTGACGTTAATTTCCTCCTACACTTAGCAACAGTTCTTTTCAGATTTTGGTTTGTCGAAGTAAGGAGTGAACCTTTTCGCAATTTCTTACTTTACAGTGGAAACGGTTGAAGGAATTGTCCTCATTTCAAAGAAGTTTCCATCAAGGAGAAGGTAAGTAATAAAGAAATTTTATATGTTTTCTCTAGATGTAGACAACATGTACACGAATATCGCTGTAAATGAAACTATAATGATTTTAGAAAGTTTAGCTTTTGAGAATAGGGAAGAATTGAAGAAACTTAAAATTGATTATGATGAATTCATGGAATTAATAAAACTAATAACTGAGAACACATATTTTAAACATCAAGATAGGATATACAAACAAGTCAAAGGTTTCTCTATGGGGTCGCCTTTGTCAGGGTCATTGTGTAACATATATACGAACTTTTTTGAACAAAAATTATTGAAAGATACAAAATTTAAAATGGAGTATTATCGCTATGCTGATGATATACTTATATTATAGTTCGGGACAAAAAGGCAACTCAGTAATTTTTTCAGTGACATTAACAAGAGACACAAAGACATCCATTTCAAAATGGAACAAGAAATCAATGACTCATTGAATTTTCTTGATTTGAAATTAATAACAAAGGATAACAAAATAACAATGAAGCATTACATTAAAGATTATAAAAGTGATCATATTTTAAAATTTCATTCTAGTCACAATCTATATTACTAAAATCTTTTATTTCTCTGTCTGTCTGTCTGTGTGTCTGTGTGTCTGTCCGGCGCAGTTTTCTGTGAGAATGAAAAATAGAAAGAATTTTTACAATGAAGCAGCCGCGACAGGAATCGCACCTGCAACCTTCCGATCCGAAGTCAGACATCTTATCCATTAGCCCATGGGAACTACAACTCTCTTTATATTGCTTTTTTGACTTATCTGTCAAAACTGAACTGACTTTGACTGAAAAGTAACAATTGTAATTAAAAAGAAAGTCAAAAAAGAAAGAAGCAGTACTTCATTAGGTAGCATACTAAGAAATCACTATTTGTAACTTAAAAACCACTGAAAAGTATCAATTGGAATGAAAAAAAGAGTCAAGAAATAAAAGAAGCAGTATTTCCATTAGGTAGAATACTGAAAAATCAGTATTTGTAACTCAAAACTACTGAAAAGTATTACTTGGACTAAAAAAGGAGAGTCAAGAAAGAAAGAAGCAGTATTTCTATTAAGCAGAATACTGAAAATTCACTATTTGTAACTCAAAAACCATCATTATTTGTAACTCAAGAACTTCTCAAAAGTATCAATTGGAAAAAAAAGAGAGTCAAGAAAGAAAGAAGCACTATTTCTATAAGTAGATTACTAAAAAATCACTATTTGTAACTCATAAAGCTAGAATCACATCAAAGTCAAAAAAACTCATGATAAATATGCGGCTCATCAATCAAGATGAACGAGAGTTTCGATAACATCAATCGAATGATAAGTCTAAGAATACAAGGAGAGACTACAGAGCATACAATACAAGTGCGAATAAAATTAACACTTCTGATAATCCACCACACGAACATCTCTATCTGCCCGAGTATCTGAACGCATTGAATCTCAGCGGTATTCCTCAACATCGTTTGTCATTGAAGATTGGATCTCCAATAATATTGTTGCAAAACATCAATCCTAAGTTTGCATACTGCAATGGAACTCAACTTAAATGCCGTTCATTCGATAATGATCTCATAGAAGCCGAAATTATAACAGGAACTCACAAAGGAGATTTTGTTTTCATCCATAGGATGTCTATGAAACCAAACGATAATCTACTTCTATTCATTTTCACAAGAGAGCAATTTCCGATCAGGCCTTCTTACACGATGTTTATCAATAAAGCTCAAGGACAGACTCTATTAAAATTGCCATCTATTTGGAGAACGTTGTCTTCACTCACGCACAACTTTATGCCTTTGAGTCACAAGTCGTCAGAATTTGGTTATCTTCACTCGAAAGAATAGTCACAATCAATTCGTTGCCAAGAATTTCGTATACAAGCTACGATCTTCATTCATCATCTATATTAACAAACATCCATCTAAACTATCTCTTCTCTCAAATATCTATATCAATCAATTTGCACACGGGTAATGGTTGTAATTAAGAAAAGAGATTCAAGAAAGAAAGAAGCACTATTTCTATAAGATAGAATACTTAAAAATCACTATTTGTAACTTAAAAACCAACGTTCTTTGTAACTCAAAAACCACTGAAAAGTATATCTATATTGCTAAAAGCTTTTATTTCTCTGTCTGTCTGGTGCAATTGTTGTAATTTGTGAAAATAGAAATAATTTCTACAAATTCACTACAGTAATCGAACATGCAACCATCTGCTCCGAAGTTAGACGTCTTAGCCATTAAACCACCAGGACTACATTTTAATCTCCATAAAAAATAAAAATATATCATAGATATATGATTCACACGCTGGTTCTAAAAGCAGTCGTGGATTGACAGAATATAAACATCTGAAATTAAATTAAAAAAAAATTTTGAAAAATTTTAGTTTAAGTTTACTTGATGTAATTTCTGTGTGTGTTTTTTTAATAAATAAAAATTTGTTTTCCGTTACACATACGGAGGCTTCCGGAGCGAAGCGACGGGTAGCCGACTAGTATGAACATAAAAAGGAATATAATTGAGAATAATTTAATAAGAATTGATAATAATACTAGCAATGAAGAAGACTTTAATATAGGGGCAAATGATATGAAATCAAAATTAAAAAAGAATGGTTATACTGACAGATTCAGGGATAGTTCAATAAGAAATTATAATAAATTCAAGATAAAGGGATTGGAAAAATAAAATGAAAACAGATTTTTCATTCCGTATTTGAATAGAAACAGCTGGCGTTTAAAAGGAATTGGCAAAAAATATGGAATAAACTTAAGTTTTGAATACATACAAACATACATACATACATACATAGTTCTCTGCCAAGGGCAGGTCCTTCACTGCAAACCCAGCATTCTCCAATCTTTCCTATTTTCTGCTTTCCTCTTCGTCTCCACATAAGATCCATTTACTCTAATGTTATCGATCATCTGAAATCTTCTTCTGCCTCGAACTTTTTTACCGTTCACCATTCCTTCCAGTGCATCCTTCATTAGGGAGTTTCTTCTCAGCCAGTGACCCAACCAGTTTCTTTTTCTCTTCCTGATCAGTTTCAGCATAGTTCTTTCTTCACCCACTCTTTCTAGCACAGCTTCATTTCTTATTTTGTCTGTCCATTTCACATGCTCCATTCTTCTCCATATCCACATTTCAAATGCTTCTAGTCGTTTCTCTTCACTGCGTCGTAATGTTCATGTTTCTGCCTCATACAATGCCACACTCCACACAAAGCACTTCACTAGTCTCTTCCTTAGTTCTTTTTCCAGAGGTCCGCAGAAGATGCTCCTTTTCCTATTAAAAGCTTCCTTTGCTATTGCTATCCTCCTCTTGACTTCTTGGCAGCAGTTCATATCACCACTTATAGTACACCCTAAGTATTTAAAGTTGTTCACTTGTTCCAATGTCTCATTCCGAATACTTAAGTTTATCTTCTTTGTCTTTCTTCCAATAACCATAGTCTTTGTCTTGTTTACATTTATCTTCATTCCATATTGTTCACAGCTGTCATTCAGCTGCAGTAGCATATCCCTTAGTATCATCTCTTCTGCTAACAATGCCATATCATCAGCAAATCTTATGCACTTTATTCTTCTTCCTCCTACTATCACCCCTCCCATGTTCTGAAAACAATTCTTCACTAACTCCTCTAAGTAGATGTTGATGTTGTAGTTTTGAATATAGAAGTAAATTTAAAAATATTTTGTGCCAAAAAATAAACAGTAATGACAAAAAGTTTGAAAGTGGTGTTGTTTATAAATTAGACTGCCTGAATTGCGGTTCTTTCTATCTTGGAGAAACGAAAAGAACAATCCAAGAACGTATGGGGGAACACGAATACTATACTAGAAAAAAATTAGTAATGGAATCGAAAATTGCAGAACATTGTAAAGACAAACAACATTATATTAATAGTGAAGTAAAAATTTTATGTAAGGAAACGAATACAAAAATTAGAAAGACAATAGAAATGAAGGAGTTAAAGCAAGTGAAAGCTTAGTAAAATTGGCAAGAGACATGATAAACAAATCTTTGTAAGATTTTAAGTTCTTCTTTTCTCCCCTTGCACACAATCTATCCCCGCAGGCTTACAAAAAGTTATTGGAAAGAGTTTTTAAAGAATAGGTTTATATCTTAAGTTTTATTAAACTATTTGGAATTTCTATAATACAAGGACATTGGAAGATTATATCAGGAATTTTCTAAAAAACAAGGAATTTGGAAGATTATATCAGGAAAGTACTTTAAAATTTTAATATTTTAAAATTTGAAGTTTTAAAAGAATAAATTTCCACCAATTGTTATTGGGCTTTAATAATTTAAACGTGTTTAAGTGTCACGTTCTATTATTGTAAAAAAATTTTGAATTTTTGAGTTGTGGTATTATTTTAGTTTAGAAGAAAGAGAGGAATGGTTCTCTTTTCTTCAATTTTTTGTAAAAGTCCTACGATTGAAAAGGACGAAATATTGCCGTTGAGTTTGTAGTTCATTATTAATTTTAGAGCTATTAAATAATGGTTAATCCTCATCCATTTTTATTTTTCATGATTATCTTTGAACAAAACAACATTCACTGCATCGACGAATTGAATTCTTTGCTAAAAAAAATTATAAATAGTTTAAATTTGTTTTAAATATAATTTCTCAATGGACAATCATTTAAAAATAACATTCATTTAATGAATTATCGGTTGAACGCCGTTCTGTTTCCAAAACATAGTTGTTAAGAGAATTAGTAATGTTTGTAATTTTAATGTACATTTATCACGAGGTGAAAAAAATATGGGTGATTTCCTTTATGCTCATTTCGAGCTCTTCTAATCTACAAAATCTTATTATTCTGAATGTGTTTATAAGTTTGATGTAGAACCAACTGCTCGCTATAAATACACCCAAAAAACAGAGGCATTTGAGTTTATTCATTAAAGAACATCATCAGAGAAAAAAATGACACGAAAATGGAAGTTGTCTGAATATGGAAATGTTATGCAAAACATTAACTTGCATGCTTGCCACCAACCCTGTATAAAGAGGTGACCAACCCTGTCACCTGAAAATGCACCTGCAACGTGATTTACCCGAACTCTGAAGCACGGATAGTCGTAGGGCATCTTGAAGCTCGCCAAAAACAGATGATAGTGGCAACAGCGGCTGGAACCTCCCAAAGCGTGATAGCTCACTCTGGAAGCGCTTCAGAGACACTGGCACAGTACGAAGAAGACCAGGGTCGCGGCCGCCCACGTGCCACCACTGCAGGAGATGATCGCTACTTGAGGCTAATAGCACGAAGAAACCGGCGAAGTAATGCGACTGAGCTGCGGGTACCGTTTCTCGCTTGTAATGGACACAAAATAATCCACGTTTCGTGCAAGAAAGACATTCCTTTGGTAGAGGTGAAATCATGGTGTGAGCAGACATGAACTTTGTTGATGGTACGACGTCCATGTTATGTTATGTAGTGAATGTGGATGGCAGAGAAGACCGGAGGTCTATTTTTTATGGATGATAATGCACCCCCCCCCCCACCATATGCATCTCGTCAACAATACGCTGCAAAAGACTGGATTCCAGTGCATGGACTATTTTTTTCCAGACCTGAATCCCATCGAACACTCTTGGGATGCACTAGGAAGATGTGCTGCCAGTCATCAATCACCTCCCATAACACTTCCTCAGCTGGAAGTCACGCTAGTGCGCGACTGGCCACGAATCCCACTGGAACTGCTGGACAAATTGATCCTCTCAATATCTCATCGCTGTCAGTGTGTTGTAGCAGTCTCAGATGACCATACATCCTACTGAACAGTCAATGTACGACACATTTTTCACGTTTGACATGCGAATATTAACCCCGTCCATGTGTCACATACTGCACAATCCCGATAAATAGATTCTGCACCTCATTTCCATATTCAGACAACTTCATTTTTCGTGTCATTTTGTGTCATGATGTTCTTTAATAAATATAATCAAATACCTGTTTTTTAGTGTATTAAATTTATTTCGCAAAATCCCCTGAACTTTGTGAGCAGTTTGATATAGTGTGATGTTTGATGGTAACCATATTTTAAAAAAATGTGTGATTTGAATACAATTCTATTGGATGTGTTCTTATCTCTTTATTATTCTAAAAGTTCTTGGGTCAGTAAAGAAATGTTTTTTGAAATGTACTGAAAGAAGAAAAAAGGGACCTCTCTCAATAGCTCTTGAACCAATTAAAGAATTACTTCCAAGTTGTGAAGTAGGGAAACGTTTTCTTGTGTTATTAGAGAAAGAAGAATCAAGTTATTTCATCATTCGTCTGAAAATCACTTCTTTTCAAGAAAGTCCGCTCTTGTTTTAGGACCAATCAATTTAAAAAGAAATATTAAAATTAAAGAAATATAAAAATACTAAAATTACACAAAATTAAACATTTTTCAGAATCAGAAATATCTTGCATTCAGTTGAATTGAGATAGAATCCTTAATAATTCCTTCTAACATGAAGACATTTATTCTCTAATATCAGTAAACTAAAAAAAAATTAAAAGTTTCGTAAAATTCTTTGAAATACTTACTTTCTAAATGGCAATTTGCGTAATGGAAAGAAAACATCAGATTAGGAAATATGATTTTGTCATTAGTCAAATATTTCTATAAGGAAGAAATCATTTTGTAATAAATTTTAATGGAGTTAGAATAAAAATTAGATAATAAAAAAAAGAATGGTAAACCGGGAGAATTCAATTTTATTCAGTTCTAATTTAAATAAGCCTTTAAATTGACTTAGTTCTTAGTTAATGCAATTGAAAACTGCTTAAAGAATACCAAATTTCAAAATAAACAAAAAAAAACAACAACACAGAATTGATTTAAATGAGCATCAAAACGAAGAGCAGCAATTTTATTTTACTCTGATACCTTCTGAAGATCATCTTGGTTTGTCATGTTTATTTTATGGTTTCTTAAAGATCCATTATGTAACTTCAGTAGTTTTAATTAAAGGCGGCGATGCTTGCTTTTGTTCTTGGTGTTTTTATGCCGCACCTCCCATGTTTGAAGAATCTGTGTCTCTTTGCCAGGCTATTTATTCACAAACTACTGGATAATGAACTTCCCGCAATTAATTAAAGTAATTCCAATAGGTTACTCATCTAGAAAGCGCTCGTTCACAAAATCTACAGCAGTTTGAAGAGTGAGTAAAGTGGCTTTTATTTGTCTACATTATTACCAAGAGATTCTTGCTTTTGAAAAAACTGCGCTCGAATTAGGTTGTCCTTTCTTTGTAAAATCTGCCAATAATTTTTTTAGACACGCGAGTAGGCATAAATTCTAACGATGTCGGACAAAGTTGTTATAGATAAACTGACGAACAGTAATTACCCGACATGGAAATTGAAAATGCAGCTTTTATATATCCATGAAGGTGTATGGGATGTAGTTAGTCAGACAATTCCAGCAGATCCAGATAGGAAATGGTTAAATAAAGATGGGAAAGCCAGAGCTGCTATAGGCTTCAGGGTGGATTACAGTCAACTCAGTCATATTAGGAAATCTACTACGGCACAAGCAGCATGGGGGGGGGGGGGCCTCTTCAAGATTACCATCAAAGAATCACTTTGTCTAATATAGTTACTCTGGTGCGGCGATTATGCTCGAGAAAATTATATGATGGTGGAGACATGAAAAGGCACATCAAAGAGATGGAGGAAATTATGGAACAATTTACAGCATTAGAGGAAGTAATTGGAGACAGACTTGTAGTAGCGTTTATATTAAGTTGTTTACCTGAAAGTTACTCTTCATTGATTGAAAAAAAAAACCTTGTACTTATCTTTGTTTATGATACCGTTGTTCTTTTCTAAATGGAAAGTATTTTTTTATTGTCGTATTTCCAAACAAAATACCGTGAAACGTAAGACACCTCAATAACCCTAAACTAGCATAAGTTAAAAGGGATTTTTTTTCCCGAACGATATGAAGTAATAAGTAATTACTTTTTTTTCTTTCACATTTGAATAAGTTGATGATTTGAAATACATAACATAAATACAATTTAAAAAATTTGTCCTTTAGTAGGTAAGTACCGTATTCTATAAAGAAATTGATTTCAAATGAGATACTGACAATCTTGAAGCTTGTTCTTATTCAGTTGATATTTCAACATTTAGTCAGTTTCACAAATCAATCTGTAGTAAATCTGTAATTTCTGGATTTCATAGTTTCTGTATGTTAGATCATTGTTGTATTTCTATTTAACAATGCTTCTTTGAGTTTTAGAAAGTATTTGTTGTTGAAAATCCTTATCGCAGATGATATCTTTACAATTACAGATATGATTTTACTTTGTAGGTTTGGAAATATATTCTTGTGAAAAAAAATATTCTTATTTTAAAAAAGAAATCATCTAAAATAATATTTTACGAAAAAATATTATGTGAATAAGTACTATTTATTTTTAAAATTAATTCTTTATTATAATAACTATTAGCTATGAATTAATATAACTATTTCTTTTTTTGTGGTAATTTAGAAACTCTAATAACCAGATGAATAAGATAATTGAATGAACAATTGAACGCTGTTCTAATAACGAAATATTTATATTTAGGAAATTAGTAATGTTTAAAATTTTAATGTACCGGTACGTTATTCACGAGGTCAAAAAATCTTAATGATTTTTTTTTATCTTTACTTGAAATTCTATAATCCACAAATCTCAATATTCTGAAAATGCTTCTAAGTTAGATGTAAAAGTATATTCTGTGATGATTGATGGTAACCATATTTTAAAAACTCCATGAGATTTTAATACAATTCTATTCGATGTGTTCTTATCCCATTATTATTCTAAAAAGTGCTTGAGTCATTAAAGAAATTTGATTAAAATGTGTTGGAAATAGAAAAAAAAATCGCCTAATGGATCTTGAAGAAATTAAAGAATTACTTCCATGCTGTGAAGTAGGGAAAAGTTTTCCTATATTACTAACGAATGAGGAATCAAATTGTTTCCTCATTAATCTCAAAATCAATTCTTTTCAAGAAAGTCCGCTATTGTTTTAGGAACGATCAATTTAACAAGAAATATTAATATTATAGAAATACGAAAATACCAAAATTGAACAAAAATCCTCTATCAGAAATATCCTGCATTCAGATAGAATCCTTGTAATTCATTTTAATCGGAGGACATTTATTTTGTACTATAGATAAAATCAAAAAATTAAAAGTTTGTGTTTTTTGTAAAATTCTTTGAAATACTTACTCCCTAAATGGGAAATTGCATAATAGAAAGAAAACATCAGATTAGAAAATATAATTTTGTCATTAGTGAAATATTTCTGTAAGGAAGAAATGTTTCTGTAATGAATTTTAATGGAGTTAGAATAAAAATTAGATAAAAAAAAGAATCCTAAAATGTAAGAGTTCTATTTTGTTCAGTTCTAATTTGAAAAAGCATTTAAATTAAATTAGTTATTTGTTAATGCAATTGAAAACTGCCTAAATGCAGAATTTCAACTATGAAAGATCTACTCAAAACAAAAGTTTTAAATATCACAAAATTATAGAGGATTTAAAATTTATTTGGCGTGATTTGAAATGTATTCTTGAGTAATTTACTCTAGAATTCCTCATAAAACAACTGCCTTTAATTGTGATAAAAGTTTTTACGTGTTGGAATAAAATGTATTTATCGTCCGCTTTTACGACACCAATTCGACGGTGAAAAAGTTAAAACATAAAAATAATAAAAAAATAAAAACGTTAAAAATTCCCCTATTAAAGACGTTTTATAACTTCCCAACATTTTAATCATGCCTGATTCAAAAAACTTTCGTAGATCCAGGTATTTGTACGTTCTCATAATAATGACATTATCATTTTTAATGCTGTGCCCATTGTCATGACAGTGTGTATGGTAAGCTTCGTTTCCTGTGTCCACCGCGTATCTGTCCTCCTTAAGGCGGGTTCCTAACTCCCTTTTCGACTGACCCACGTATAATCATGCACTGTGGGCCTTATTACTGGAGTCGCAATACATCCCATAAACCGTATCTTTTGTTTTTAACACCCACTCCATGTTATACACAAATTTTCTGCGATTAAGTGCATTACCCAGCGTGTTGCGCGGTCAGCAAGGCACTGATAAACCTGCTTTGGATAGGATGGGTTTTAATTTAACGAATAAGTTTTTAGTCATAGACTAGCGATATATAGCGCGTTTTATGGTTTACCCCTTGATTGCATGCAGCATCCGTGGAATGATTTTTAGTCTTATGCCTACTTTTTCGCCATTTTTCCAGATATCCTTCCAACACTTTTTGCGGAAAACCATAGTTACGAAAAATATCGAAAATCTCTTTAATTTCCTGCTTGAACATAGTTGGGTTGGAGCAAATTTCGTGCGCCCTTGTTACTGCCATGATAAACGCATTTCTTTTATAATTATCAGGGACTGCACATTTGCACTGAACCGTGATGCATGCGTCCTTGCGTTTTCTTTGCACGGTAGTTTCGAAGGAATGATATATTTTTTGGAAACGTACATCGAGGAACGCTTAGACCCCGTTTGTTTCCTCTCTATTGTGTATTGAATACACGGTGTGATACTGTTAAAGTCACAGAGGAACCTATAAATATAGTGATCATTAGCAATAATGAAAGTGTCATCAACATAACGTGCAATATAATGCACGTTACCTGTAGACGTTGTCTATCGACGTAACCTGATACTCGACCCATAACACATTCCGCCATTACGGCAGATGATGGAAGCCCCATAAATGTTCCAGATGTTTGTAAGTACAAACGTTCATTAAAAACAAAGAATTGTAAATGGAATAGCGTGTGAACCAAGGTAATGGCTTCTTGTGTGTTAAAAAACGCTTTTCCATCTTTTACATCCTGGTCCCGATCTATCGCAAATCATAGGGCTTTAATCACAACATTCTGCTAAGGGACGTGTATAGATTTACGACATCCAGTGATATCATTCTCGTGCCTGGGATGACCCCTTTCCCCCTGAGATGTTGTCATACCGGGGAACGATTTTCAATAGCATATGGATGCCAGAAGACTTTGTTACAGTTTTAATTAAGGGCGTTAAATATGCCCAGTCGGCGAGGAAGGCTATAGGCTTGAGACACTGCAAAAAATTAGCCAGACTCATCCAAGAATGGCACCCATCCATTACCGTAAACCAAAACTATAATAAAGTTATCAATGATAGTAAGCTTTCGTTTACTAATTCCCAAATCAATCTGTTAACGATGGGGTCCAAATTTTACATGGGCGGTGAAAAGACTTATGTTATGGGTACGTTAACGAACTTGGAATCACAGGTCAGATTTATAAGTGACAACACGGAGCGGACTAACATTAGAAAAATGATAGGGGAGGTGGTTCGAAAAACGTTTTTTAAAAAAAGAAAAAGTCCGCGATCAATGACATACAATACAATGACTTAAGGGTTCTAAATGGATATTATCAAGAGGTGATTTACACCCAAGCGGACAAAGGTAGGGCTATGGTCATTTTAGACAAAGATGTCTATCATAAAATGTGTGAACAATTTATACAGCAACAAACGGGTTTTTGTGCTATCAATTCTACTAATAGCCTTATCAAGGAAGAGGTTAATCATAAAATTAATAAATGGGAGAGACTGGGAATAATTAGTGAGATGGAAGCAAAGAAAATCACTCTTGCTAACAAGGACATACCCGAATTTAGAGGATCACCAAAAGTGCTCAAACCCAATGAAAACGCCATGTACAAAATTAGACCCATTGTAAATTATAGACACAGCACTATTATGCAAGTCTCCAAACTAGTCACGTAAAGAATAAGAATGATACAGTATAGATCTCCATATGCTATTAAAAATCGTTCGCCGGTATTAGAACATTTCAGGGGGAAAGGAATCATCCCAGGCACGAGAATGGAACAGCATATACGTTCTTGAGAATTAGGTTTCGATTCACTAAACTTGTACTTGTGAGAGTCTTTAACTTAAATGTTCCTTGTTTAATAACTATGTATTAAATGTAATGTAATCAACGTATCTTCATCTTTGATATACATTCAATCCCTTCGTACAACAGGTCGAGTATCAGGTTACGTCGATAGACAACGTCTACAGGTAACGTGCATTATATTGCATGTTATGTTGATGACACTTTCATTATTGCTAATGACCACTATATTAATAGGTTCCTCTGTGACTTTAACAGTATCACACCGTGTATTCAATACACAATAGAGGAGGAAACAAACGGGGTCTAAGCGTTCCTCGATGTACGTATCCAAAAAATATATCATTCCTTCGAAACTACCGTGCATAGAAAACGCACGGACGCACGCATCACGGTTCACTACAAAAGTGCAGTCCCTGATAATTATAAAAGAAATGCGTTTATCAAGGCAGTAACAAGGGCTCGCGAAATTTGCTCCAACCCAACTATGTTCAGGCAGGAAATTAAAGAGATTTTCGATATTTTTCGTAACTATGGTTTTCCGCAAAAAGTGTTGGAAGGATATCTGGAAAAATGGCGAAAAAGTAGGCATAAGACTAAAAATCATTCCACGGATGCTGCATGCAATCAAGGGGTAAACCATAAAACGCGCTATATATCGCTAGTCTATAACAAAGACTTATTCGTTAAATTAAAACCCATCCTATCCAAAGCAGGTTTATCAGTGCCTTGCAGACCGCGCAACACGCTGGGTAATGCACTTAATCGCAGAAAATCTGTGTATAACATGGAGAGGCCGTTAAAAACAAAAGATACGGTTTATGAGATATATTGCGACTCCAGTAATAAGGCCCACAACGCATGCTTATACGTGGGTCAGTCGAAAATGGAGTTAGGAACCCGCCTTAAGGAGGACAGATACGCGGTGGACACAGGAAACAAAGCTTACCATATAGCGAGACATTGTCAAGACAATGGGCATAGCATTTAAAATGATAATGTCATCATTCTGGGAACTTACCAAGACCTGTATCTACGAAAGTTTTTTGAATCAGGTGACACAGTGGGTTTTATATTTAATCGCAACTGGTCGTAAACACGAAATAAAATCACGTACGCATCTGCTACCACTCTTGATACGGTTCTTTCTATATAGCAGAGTCAAAACGAAACCATGACTATTAAAACATTCAAATTCCTCAGATTTACTATATCTCCAAAAGACAACAAAATTAAAAATTACATGCGCAGTTCGTGTCAACCTATTCTTTAGGATAACAAAATTAATTCCCTCATTAAATGTCGACTTTTTTACCTATGTATCATCCTCTAAATGTATTCAGGCAAATATCCAAGATGGCAGTCGCCGGGCCCAAGAGTTTCCCGCCAAAATGTAGACACCCGAATACTATCAGCAACAATAATAAAGTATATTTTAACCAAATGGATAAACTGTTTACCCTTTTTTATAGTGAAATGAACTCAAGATAAACGGTATTAATAACTGATGATTTTCAATGTGTTTCCACTAGACCACAATTTTACCTCCAAAAAATGTAATAAATTAAATATGTATATTAGAATAAACGGAGACAAGATTTAATTGATTTGAATTAAAACAATAATTTTATTAACACCTCCTTTTCCACTCCCCTTTTCCTTTCACTTATCTCTTTCACAAATAATTGTTCAACCACATGGGGTATCTACCTTAATCCCCTATTAACTGTTAATGGAACAACCCTTTTCGTCTTTACCTTCTTATCCCACAATATCCAAATCATAAGCACATTTATATATATATCAATAACCTTTCCAAGACCCACCAAAATACTAACTCAGGTGCACCTGTAAATCATACACAAAGATAAAAATAGTATTATGCATGTAACACAAAACTTTTAATTAATTATCCCAAAACCTTTAAAATAACCTATTAGGCTAATAAAATACAAGATTAATATATTTCTTTCGATTACAAAGTTGTTTTTCCTTAACGTTTTCTTCTAAAGTGAAATTGAATTTAAACAGATAAATTGTCATCATTATGACGATATGTTAGATTACAATTTATCAAAAGATTACATCGCTTCCCTTAAATGTTACAGTCTGTTTAAGAGACGATAATTTCTTAGATTAGTTCTTTCCATCTAGTATGAACTTTGTTTGAATGTCCAACGAAGTTTAAACAATAGTTTTCCTTTTTAACGTCACTTTACCCTTAGCGCTTGCCAAACAACGTAAATTTTATCTTTTCTTTTGGAATGAGTTCCTGCACCCACGTCGTAATGGCATCACCCTGTGATAAAATAAAACATGTCTCCTTTGTTTCTTTTCCTTTATATGCACCTTAGTTTTGTTACTTTTTCCTTTATTTCCTTCTAAGGAAAATAGCACAAACCCAACTTCAGTTTAAACGTTAGTTTTGCGTACAAGGGTTTTCTCCCCCACTTATCCGTCGTTAACATTTAAAGTAGCAAAATCTCGAAACCGCCCGTCAGCTGTCTTCTTCTTTCTAGAGAGGATTATCTGTCCCCATTTATGGATCAAAATTTTATCTACTTACTGTGTTCGTCTTAGTTTTCTTTAACGACTCTCGGTGACTCCAAATGATGATTCTGAACTGGGTTCTGGATCCTTAGGCGAAGAACGGACGTTTTGGCGACGTTTTATCCACTACACAAATTTTCACCAGGCACTCAGGGTCGGTCCGG
This sequence comes from Thereuonema tuberculata, assembly GCA_023159025.1. Lineage (NCBI taxonomy): Eukaryota > Metazoa > Arthropoda > Chilopoda > Scutigeromorpha > Scutigeridae > Thereuonema > Thereuonema tuberculata. Next base: position 38,137 of record JAFIDM010069771.1, read on the forward strand.
GCTCCTATATCACAGATTTCTTTCACCATATTTTGACAGAGTTCACATTTGCCGCCCCGTCACCCCGGGACATCCAATGTCTATAATGTTATGCCTGTCACACCTTCTGCACTTATCCGCTAACGGTCTTCACCCTGCGTCTCCCAAAGGGCAAGGAATGCGAGCGGCTTCACGCCGATGCCCGCGAGCCCGACCGGCTCGGACAGCGCCGTTTGCTTCCACCGGCTCACATCACGGATACGCAACAACTGACTACTTCTCTCCTCGTTGCCCGCTGAATTGCCACACTCACTAATTATGCGACCAATATACGGATAAGAAATTGATCACCTAAATATATTTTCCCGCCACCATGTATTCTTGATAAAATTCCTTTTCTCGTGAGAAAACCAGTAACTTTGTAGCGGAGATCACGTGGTGCGATTTCCTGAAAAACGGAATTTCCCACTTTTTCCTTTCACTACAACTCTCATTACAAATATTTTAACAAATAAATGAATAAATATTAATACATATCTGAATAAATACTAAACAAAATTATATTTAAATTCTTACAATATATACTTAACCACTTTAATCCACAGATATAAATTAAATTCCCAAAAACAATCATTATTATCCAAAACTTAAATTTTAAATTTTTCAGACTCGTCACGGCATACAATCTGCACCGTGACACAGGCATGATTAAAATGTTGGGAAGTTACAACCAGGAGCTTTCCACAAAGAATGTTCTGCAATACGGGATATAAACAAAGACAATAAGAGGATGTAAAGTAAAAAAATATCAAGGGTAAAAAGAAAAAAGAGGGAAAAAAAGGGGCGGGGGGCGAAAGAAAAACAAAAAGGGAAAGAAAAAGTAAGGTATATTTTTTTTTCCTATCTCAATCAAATCCATGTTATAAAGCGGGTTTGATTCAAAAAGCTTCGGATGCTTATCACCAGGGGAGCCGGTAACATGAAACTTCCGGATCTCGTGTCTTTTTTAGATGACAGAATATAAATATCCAAAATTAAATTAAAAAAAATAAACTTTTAAAAAATTTTAGTTTTAGTTTACTTGATGTAATTTGTGTCTGGGTTTTTTTAATAAATAAAAAGTTGTTTCCGTTACATATGCGGAGGATGCCGGAGCGAAGCGACGGGTAGCCGAATAGTTCTGTTGAACAAAAAAATTGGTAAAAAAAATGTGGAATTTGAATTTATGTAGTTTAGGAGCAGGAAAATATATTGGCAATTTTATTTCATTTCTGTTTGGATCACCTCCGTACTATACAATCTCAATTGCTATAAAAGTGCTGAACAGATTTGGAGTAAAAAAATTGTATGAAGTTTACTGGTGTCAATGCTTATAAAAAACACAATGAAAAACCACTTCTCTATTTTTGATACTGACATTTTGTTGGTGAGTAAAGTGAATTTCTTCCATTCAATCACTGTCACATTTCACTTCCAATCTTCCTTCACTTATCTATCTTTTTTATTTATTTCTTTTCTTTCTGAAGGTGGTTTTCTTACTAAATCATAAAACTATCTTTATTTTCTTATCGCCTTTTATTCTCTTTTCATTAGCAAACAATTAAATTTAAATTAAAAAAATAAAAGTTTATGTGTTTCGTAAAATTCTTTAAAATACTTACTTCCTAAATGGCAATTTGCGTAATGGAAAGAAAGCATCAGATTAGTAAATATGATTTTTCCATCAGCCAAATATTTCTATCGGTACGAAATCATTTTGTAATAAATTTTAATGGAGTTAGAACAAAAATTAGATGATAAAAAAAGAAATATTAAACTGGGAGAATTCTATTTTATTCAGTTCTAATTTAAATAAGCCTTTAAATTGACTTAGTTAAGGCAATTGAAACTAAGCTTGAAGAATACAGAATTTCAAAAGAAACAAAGAAACACAGAATTGATTTAAATGAGCATCAAAAGGAAGAGCAATAATTTTACTTTACTCTGATACCTTCTGAAGATCATCTTTGTTTTTAATGTTTATTTTATAGTTTCTTAAAGATTCATTAGGTAGCTACTATTTTAATTGAAGGGAGCGGCGCTTGCTTTTGTTCTTTGTGTTATTATGCCGCACCTTCCATGTTTGAAGAATGTGTCTCTTTGCCAGTCTATTTATTCACAAACTACTGGATAGTGAACTTCCCACAATTAAAGTAATTCCAATAGGTTACGGATCTAGACACAGCTCGTTCACGAGCTCTACAGCAGGTTGAAGAGTGACTTGAGTGACGTTTTTTTTAGGCCCGCAAGTGGGCTTAAATTTTTACGAAGTCGGGCAAAGTTGTTATAGCCAAGGAATTCTTCATAAATTCAGTAATACCTGGTGATCAAGAAATAACAGGAGATGTTCGGAGCCCTGTAGCGTGTTATGTACTGGACGAAATATAGCAAAATTTGGTCACCATACACATTAAAGAATGCGGTTTCGATTTGTCAAGAAAAAAAAATACCAAACGATAGGGGAAATTCTGGCGCTGCAAGCGCATAGTGTGTGAAAAAAGAATATATAACTGCCAATGGAAACAGAAAATAACAACACACCAAATACCAATGAAAAACGTTTATTATAGCAGCCTACAAATTTGGCTCAAGGTGACCACCAGCCTGATGTTCCACTAATTGCATGCGGTACACGAGGTTTAGGATGGTAACTCGCAGCATATTGGCATTTATTCGTCTGACGTGTAACGTTATTTGATCTTTTATGGTAGGAATGTCAGGAACATGTCCTTGATACACAATGCTTTTCAGGTAGCCTCACAACCAGAAATCACAAGGATTCAGATCAGGGGATCTAGAAGGCCAATTCTTGGGAAATGCTAGAATAATTACTCCAGCATCTGTGAAATGTTGACACATTTCACATGACATCCTTCACCCGACGTCCGATGTGCGGAGGCGCACCATTTTGCATGAAAATGATAGAGTTGATACAATTTCTTTGCTGCAGTTGAGGTATCACAAAGTTCTCGAGCATATCGGTATACCTGTCGGAATTGACAGAACAAGTCACGAGTCCATTTCTACCAACTTCTTCATAAAAGTACGGGCCGATGATAAAAGAAGCAGTGAACCCACACCAAACTGTGACTTTCGGCGAATGTAAGGGGATCTCTTGACCAGCGTGTGGATTTGTATCAGCCCAAATGCGGCAGTTGTGTATGTTGATATCACCATGCACATGGAAGTGAGCTTCATCGCTCCATAATATCCGCCATGGCCACTCGTCATCCACTTCCAATCGAGCCAAAAATCTCAAAGCAAACTCTAATCGGGTATTTCTGTCCCCTGGGATCAAATCTTGAATGGGTATTATCTTATACGGATAAAATTTCAGGATCTTATGCAATATCTTCTGCACCGTCGACAACGGGATATCTGTTTGTCATGATACTAAACGTGTCCCTGCTGGTACCCTGCTTATTAGCTATCACCTGATCCTGAACGGCAGTTGCAACTTCTTCAACTTGTTCCTGCTTGATACGTTTATGTCTTCGGTCTGGTTGCACACACAGAGTTCCTGTTCTTTCAAATTTTTCAACCATTTTTTGTAAGTTTGCTATGGTCAACAGTCCTCTACGTAACTGTTTTATCCGCCAATATTCACGAAGAGCAGCATTGGCATTTTCATCCCGCTGATAAAACAGCTTGACTATTAAGGTACGATCACGTAGTGACAACGCCATCGACGGGTGACTTCTTGCAGAATGACTAGAATTCCCGTAACCCCTCCTTTTATCCTCGATATCCTGTCCTATAATACCTATACCTATATATGCAAAATACCTATATATGCAATTTTCATGATGCATTTTTCGACCGCAGCGCCAGAATTTCCTCTATCGGCGTTGTTTGGTACTAAATTTTTTTTCTTGACAAATCGAAACCGCATACTTTAATGTGTATGGTGATCAAATTTTGTTCTATTTCGTTCAGTATACCACACGCTACAGGGCTCCAAACACCTCCTGTTATTTCTAGATCACCCAGTATTATAAAATTCTTTAAATTCCTAGTAAGTAAAGATTTGTAGGATTTGTTGTCGAACATTATTCAAACAGTTGCAAAAAACGCTATGTTTCAAACAAGAGCATATTATTGAACAATTAATATAGTGAAAAAAATATGTTGTATAAGGCTTGTATACGCTTGAGATAATGCTGTTGTCACTTGTTATCAACAATACTGTCCTAAAAGAAGGAACATGATCTTTTGGTTTTTAGATCGTATCAACGGATGAGAGAAGTTATGGAGTCTTCTTCTCTTGAATATCTGAAAACTCAGGGAGTTTTCCGAAAATGCTTTGACTCAATAAGGAACTATTGAGTATAAATTAGAATCCAAGTCATATATTCATGATATAGTAATTCAAGGAATTTGGTCGATAACGAAACAAAACATTTACTAATATTATGATTATGTTTACAGGAAATTTTTCCGTCGCTAGGAGACGACTAGAGGCCTAATAGGAATGAGCGATTCTAAGATAATTTGAGAGGCAATATTGTGTTATCAACTTGGGTTTAATGGAAAATTTTAAGGATCATCAAGAGGATAAATGATGCAGTTGTTAATATCTGGAAAGTTGTAAGTTACAATTCTAATTATTAATTATTTCCTGTTGTACGAAGGGATTGAATGTATATCAAAGATGAAGATACGTTGATTACATTACATTTAATACATAGTTATTAAACAAGGAACATTTAAGTTAAAGACTCTGACAAGTACAAGTTTAGTGAATCGAAACCTAATTCTCTAGAACGTATATGCGTATTAAGTGATAAGTCATAAGATGACGAACTATTAGTGATATCGTACTTATTAGCAATTCATACGTCATATAGGAAGTGAACTGTTGTGTTTATTTTCGTGAAAGCCATTTTTCCTATTTATCTAAGGATTCAAGATGAACTCTTAAAAGAAGTTATCTATTGTTTATCTATTTGTTATCTATTTTTATACATTAAATTATATTTAATGAACTAAAGTGAATTGATCTTTTATTTGCTCTGCTATTACTACAAATGTTAAGTTGCATTTAGGGATTAATTATCAAACCCCTTTGCCAGGATTAAAGAATTGTTACAGACAGATTGATGAACAGTTGTTATCCGACATGGAAATTTAAAATGGAGCTTTTGCTTAAACCAGGAAGGCGTGTGGGATTTAGTTAGGCAATTCCAGGAGATCCAGACAGCAATTAGTTAAATAAAGATGGGAAAGCCAGAGCTGCGATAGGCTTAAGGGTGGATTACAGTAACTCTGCCACAGTAGGAAACCTACTACGGTACAAGCAGCATGGAGGGCTTCTCAAGATTACCATCAAAGAGTCAATTTGTCTAATATGAAGTAATTACAGACTGACTTGCAGTGGCGTTTATGTTAAGTAGTTTACTTGAAAGTTATTCTACATTGATTATAGAATTGGAAACAAGACCAGCTCAAGATCTGACACTAAGCCTTCAAAGATGAAGATGCTTGAAGAATAGAGAAGACATTTTGCTTATTCATCCAATGAACACATTTTAGAGGAAAAAGCGCTTAAAGTTAGTATCCTGGAAAACTCAAGTAAAGTCAAGTAAGGGAGACGTTACAGAAGGAGTATCAAATTTTGGCAGTAAATGCTATTTCCGCAAGAAAGCAGAACACCTCAAGCGGAATTGTCTCGTAAACAAAGCCTATAAAAAGAAAAACCCAGGAAGATCACACAAAGCAAAACATGGCCAGTCATGAAGATGACGCCAATTTAAACATTTGTGGGTGAAGGCGACCGAAATGCTTGATGTATGTATTCTGGAAGATACATGAGCTGTGACGGAATTTTCTTTCAGCTTAGACACTAGTACTCAAACTAAAGTACAGGTAACAGACAACAAAGAGGTAACTGCAAAAGGTTTTGGTGATGGAATTCATCGTTGGAAAACAGGTAATGAGATGAAGTGCAATCCATCACAATGAAAGATTCAAACCTTTAATGCAAGCTTGTTCGGTTGGCTGCAGGTTGGAGATAACGGATTCGATTCCCGGCCTCGGCGGAGGGCGGGGATTTTTCCACGCTCCATTCACCTCCAAACGGGTCCTAGGATCTACCCAGCCCTCTATGGAATGGGTACCAGGTTTCTTTTCCGGCATTTAAAGGCGGGCGGTCGTCGGGCTGACCACCCGATCTCAACTTCGTCCCATTGGTCACGAAACCTGGGAGCCTGACATTCTGCGCCCCAAAGGCCTGTCCAGGCATATAGAGGAACACTTTTTTTTTTAATGCAAGCTTGCTATCAACAAGAACTAAACGAGGGTTACCCACGACATGTGTTGCGAGTGTTTTATCACATGAAAAGATAAAACAGTGGTTACTGCAACAGCTAGTACAAGACGGTATGAACTAAATCTCGACAAAAGTGCACATGCACTCAGTATAGTAACGAAAAAGAAGCACATTGCAGGCATCTGTAGAATCGTAGACTAGTCATCGTGTTCCAATGGTAATTCGATCAGATACGAAACAAAGCATCACTGCAGGTATTAAAATATAAAATTCTTATGTCAAACAGGCATGCGAAATGTTGTATTAAAGACAAAATGGGAAGAAAACTGTTTCCCGCATCCTTAACTCATCAAGCAAGGTACTCGATTTGCTACATACAGATGTGTGTGGAGCGATACATATAGAAAAGCCAGGAAAGAAAAGATACATCTTGACAGTCATTGATGAAGTTTTTGCTCCTGTAGCAAAACAGTTGAAGGTGAAATAATAAGTTAAATTATCCCGCCTCCGGAAATATTA
>JAFIDM010069771.1:57258-86027 GCA_023159025.1 Thereuonema tuberculata
ATCTAAGATATGATTTTCTGAATAAAATTAATAATTATGTCGATACTTTGATCTAAGATACAATTTTCGGAATAAAATGAACAGATGTATCGATACTTTGATCTAAGATAAAATTTTCAAAATAAAATTAACAATTCTGTCGATACTTTGATCTAAGAGACAATTTTGTGAATAAAATGATCAATTTGTCGATACTTTGATCTAAAATATAATTTTCTAAATAGAATGAACAATTGTGTCGATCTTTGATCTAAGATACAATTTTCTGAATAAAATAAACAATTGTATCGATACTTTGATCTAAGATACAATTTTCTGAATAAAATAAACAATTGTATCGATACTTTGATCTAAGATATTTTTTTTGAATAAAATTAATAATTATGTCGATACTTTGATCTAAGATACAATTTTCGGAATAAAATGAACAGTTGTATCGATACTTTGATCTAAGATACAGTTTTCGGAATAAAATGAACACTTGTGTCGATGCTTTAATGTAAGATACAATTTTCTGAATAAAATGAACAATTGTGTCGATACTTTGATCTAAGATACTATTTTCTGAATAAAATAAACAATTGTATCGATACTTTGATCTAAGATACAATTTTCTGAATAAAATAAACAATTGTATCGATACTTTGATCTAAGATATTTTTTTTGAATAAAATTAATAATTATGTCGATACTTTGATCTAAGATACAATTTTCGGAATAAAATGAACAGTTGTATCGATACTTTGATCTAAGATATAATTTTCGGAATAAAATGAACAATTGTGTCGATACTTTAATGTAAGATACAATTTTCTGAATAAAATGAATAATTGTGTCGATACTTTGATCTAAGATAAAATTTTCTGATGTTAGAAAGAAATAATGAATAAACTGTTATCATCAACAGTCTGAAAATGAATCCCTTTCCTGAAAGTCCAATATTGTTTTAGGAAAGATCAGTTTACCAAAAAATGAAAAATGAGAATTTTTTTTCTTAAAGGTAAAATTGAAAAAAAAATGTGTTAGTAGTTAGCTTCTCTTCAGGATATTGTTTTAGTGTTCAGTCTAGTTGACTGAAGCAACGAACATTGAATGTTATATCTTTTTTACAGAAATCCATCACTTAATAAGTAAAGCGTATCAAAATTGTCTTAATATAATGTTAAAGATTGTATCGTATTTCTTTGGCTCTTTCCCTTTTAAACTGAAGAAAAGTAAAACTATCATAATTATTCTATAACTATCTATAATAATCTACAATCTGTAAAAATTTTTCTAATCTAAAATGAGGAAGTCTATCGTCTATTATACTGTAGATAGAAAAAATAAAATGTTTGTGTGTATCTTAAAATTCTTTGAAATACTTACCGGCTACATGGAAATTTGTTTAATAGAAAAAGAAACCATCAAATTAAGCAATATAATATTTATCAGTCATCGGAGATTTTTATTTAACGTTTAATAAGTTCAGAATATAAATTACAATATAAAAAAACCGTTGAAAACTGTTAATTAAGAAGCATGTTCTTATCCACATATTATTTCAACACTCTACGCCATATATTCACTGTAGAACAGTTCCGCTCTGACCCTTATATGCGAATGAAACTCGTGATGGGTGTTGTCTCAAAAATGCGAAAGACGAATCGCTAACTTTGATCTTAAAAAGTATATTCACTGCAATTACATCGAAGTCTTCATTCAGAAGTTCGATAGTAGCAACAAATAATTGCCATGATTCTATGAGTTTAGAGTTACAGTTAAATACTTTCCGTCGTTTTCTGATACAAGAATTTTGATACCCACAAAGTAACAGCACAAACCATTATCAAGGATTGTCTGCAAGACAATAAGATTTGCGAGTAATTGGTACCTTTGAAATTCGATTCTGTAAAGACAGACCTTATCTCAGGCCTTTCCCTGGGAAATTTGTTCCTTTTCTAAAACCAGAAGGTAATCATTGTGGTTCTAAGAAGTCCTTTGGCTCGTAGGAAACTACAACTACAACTTGAAGGAAACTACAACTATCAGAATTATTCTATAGTCGTCTGTATTCCTCTAGATTCTAAAATATTTTCTAATCTGAAATGAGGAAGTCTATTATAGATAGAAATTTTTTTTTAAATTATTTAAAATACTTACGCACTATATGGGAATTTGTTTAATATAAATAAAACATCACATTTGGCAATATAATCTTCATCACTTATCAGAGTATTTTCCTTATAGAATATATATCACCATATAAAAAAACATTGTCTTTGTAAAACTATTAATTTTCAAGCATGTTCTTATCCACTTATTATTCTAACATTCACATATTCACTGTAGTACAGTTCCGTTCTATATCTTCTATGTGAATGAATCTTGTAATAGGTGATGTCTCATTAAAAAGCGAAAGGCGACTCGTTAGCTTTGATCTTAAGAAATAGATTCAGTGAAAATACATCCAAGTCACCATTCAGAAGTTCAGTAATTGCTATGAATTGTTGCCCATGATTCTAAGAGTTTATTCTCACAGATAAATACATTCTGGCTGTGTCTGCCAAAAAAAGTTTGATACCCACAACGTAATACGACAGACCATTAACAATTTTTTTATAATCTTATGTTTGTTTGCTAAACCATCAGATAGTGACATTGGTTTTCTATGCTATTCCAGCTTTCATGTTGTAAGTCCGCTTCCATATTTTTCTATTTTTCATTTCTTTTTATTATGTATGTTATTACTTTCTTTACTTAATAAGATAGTTTTGCAAAAGAGCAAAAGAAAGGGTTAACGTGCTGAAAAATTTCACTGAAAATGTCTGTTAAGCCCAGCACAGAATAAACAAAAACAATTGAAATTTCTGTGCTGGGCTTAACAGACATTTTCAGCAAGATAGTTTTGGTTAATCTTTTATTGGACTTCTCAAATGATATCAATGAAGATCATCAAATCTATTGGAAGTTCCACATTTTTTAAAAAAAAAACTGAATTGTTATGTTCTTTTTCAATAATTAACGATACCCTCAATAGGAGGTTAAATGCTTAAACTGTCATAAAGCTTAAATAGATTTCATGAATAGATTCAGAGTGAAGAAATAAGTATTAGGCAACGCACAAATAAGTTTATAAAATAACAAATTATACTTACTGAAAATAAAAAAAAAAACACATACATATTCTGGAGCTTTCGAGCTGCCTTTGTGGAGCTCTTTTTCAACAAATTTACCATTCTGCACTCGAAAGCACCAGAATATGCATGTGTGTTTTTTTGTTGTTGTTAATTCAGTATTTCTCAACCTTTTAGTACTTGCGACCTAATTTTCAATCACAATTCTCATCGCGCCCCCCCCCCCCCACAACCAAAAAAAAAAAAAACCTATCTCCAAACCTATCTGTTCAACCAAACAAAACAAAAAAAACCTATCTCCAAACCTATCTGTTCAACCAAAAAAAAAAAACCACCAAACCTAGTTTTTTAATAAGATTTTTTCTCGATATACTCGCGCCCCCCCTTTAGTTTTATCACGCCCCCCTTGTTGAGAATCGCTGTGTTAGTTGTTATTTTTTTGATATTTTTTAAAGATATTTGTTTATTATACTTATACTTATTATACTTGTTACTTCACTATAAATAGATTGAATGGCAATAAAATAAAAATTTCTTAAAACAATAAAACAGGTTATTCCAATACTTCATGACTACAAAAATCAACATAGATGCTTCCCAAGAATATAAAAATGAATTTGTAAATAAATCTGTAATTCCTGGGATATCATATTTTCTGTTTTTAGATTGTTATTGTGTTTTTTTAATTAACAATGCTTCCTTGAGTATTAGAGAATATTTGTTATCATCTGTGGGAAGGGTTTTGCCATCTTGCCAATTACAAATAAGATTTTACTTGGTAGGTTGAGAAATAAATTATTAGGAAAAAAACAGTATTTTTATATCTTGAAGTATATTTTTATCCAGTTCAATTTGTTCTAACCTCTTCCATTTATCATCCAAGGAAAGTGATCTAGGTAAATCCTCATCTATTTTTATTTTTATGATAATCTTTGACTCCTCCATGATGTCTCTACCTTGTCGTGGTGGAGGGGATTTCGTGCACCATTGACCCGGAGATTTATGCCGGCAGTAGCGTAGCTACTGGTAGGGACTCCCAAGCCGGATTGGTCGAATGGTAGGTGCAGACCAAATGGACACCATGGTCCTCCAGGTTGAGGGTTATGACAATTGGCCTGCACCCTATTTCATGTAAAAAAAATCTATCACGCAAAAAGAATCTACAGGAATAATAAACCGGATGCCCTTAATGGACAGCGACTAAGGCTACGGAAAAGGATTATGGCTACCTGGAATGTGCAAGATATGGATCAAAATGGATTCATGTAATGAGAGAGATTGATTCGATGAATGTCGATTTGATTGTTTTGACAGAGAAGGATCAGGAATAGAAAAAACTGGAGAATTTATTCATTTATACTCAGGAGTTCCAAAGGAGGAAAGAGCAAAACGAGGAATATCAGTTTTAATGAAAAAGAAATTTGAGAGAAATCTTGAGAACTTAGATGCTGTGGATAAAAGAATTTTAAAGATCAATATGGATATTTTTGGAAGAAGAATTACTATTTTGGGAATTGATGCTCCGATTAATGATGACATTATTGAAGTTAAGAATATGTTTTATCAAAAACTGCAGGAAATCATTGATGAAATTGGAGGAACAAGAGAAATTATAATGATGGGCGATTTCAATGGAAGAACTGGATGCAGGAAGAGAGACAACATTGTTGGAGAGTTCGGAGAGAATGTAGTCAACGATAATGGAGAAAGACTTATTGAATTTTGCAGAACTAACGATCTAAAGATTACAAATGGTTTTTATAAACACAAGGATATTCACAAATACACATGGTATCAGCATACTAGACAACTAAAAACAATTATTGACTATATAATTATTAAACAAAGGGCTCAATTAAAATTATTAGACTTCAGAGTCCAGAGAGGAGCTGAATGAGGCTCACATCATTTTATGGTGCGAGCAAGACTTGCATTTCCTTATTCGGCTAATATAATTAGAGAGAAAAGAAATCCCACAGAGATAGACGATATTGATATCCCAGAATATATGTTGGAAGGATTAACAAAAGAGAGTATAAAGGACTTTTTCAAGTAAGATTAGATGATAAATCAGAAGAAAGGAATTATACTAATACAACCGAACATCAACATATTAAATCATCTTTACACCAGGCTGCAAAGGAAGCACTAGGACAAAAAAGAAAAGGAAAAAAAAATCCCAAAAAAACTTTTAATGGGATAAGGACATTGAAAAGATTATACAACAGAAAAAAGAAGCCTATTTTAGGTGGATGAGTTCAAAAAAGGAAGAGGAAAGAAAGATTTAGAGAACTTTTAGAAATAACACTAAGAAATTAGTAGTAGAGAAAAAAAGAACATCTTGGGATAAAAAATGGGACTTGAGAAATGGGGACTATACATGAACGTTAGCAAGACGAAATACCTATGGATAGGAGGAAATGAGACGGACCTAAATCTAAATAATAACATTAAAATAGAAAGCTGTGAACATTATACGTATCTCGGAGTAGACATTAATAAAGAAGGCAGAGACTCACAAGAAATTAAAAACAGAATTTGTCTAGGAAGGAAGGCTATAAAACCAGTGTTTCTCAACCTTTTAGTACTTGCGACCTAATTTTCAATCACAATTCTCAATGCGCCCCCCCCCCCCCCCCCCCCAATAATTTTTTGAATCTGTTCAACCAAAAAAAAAACCTCCAATCCTATCTGTTCAACCAAAAAAAAAGCCTCCAAACCTAGTTTTTTAATATTTTTTTCTCGATATACTCGCACCCCCCCCCTTTAGTTTTATCACGCGCCCCTAGGGGGGCGCGCCCCACAGGTTGAGAAACGCTGCTATAAAACTATTAAATTCTATTTGATGGAGTCTCTAGGAAAATAAAGTATAATATACACAATTCTATTGTAAAGAGCATCTTGTTATATAGGGTAGAGGGATGGAGAATTACGGAGACAGAAAAAAAGAAATTAGCGGCAGTGGAAATGGATGCCCTAAGAAGATCATGCAGGGTATCAAGAATAGAAAGAATGAGTGATGAAAGAATCAAAGAAATGATGAAAATAAAAGGAAACATTTTGGACGATCTTTAAAGAAAACAATTAATTTGGTTTGGTCATGTTAGAAGAATGAGTGATGAAAGACTACCCAAAATCGCTTTTGATTACAAAACAAATCAAAAAAGGAAAAGAGGAAGACCACTAAAGGCTTGGATGGACGATATTAAAGAAGCAATGAGGGTTAGGAGTCTGGAAGAGGAATGGACCCTTGACTGGAAGACCTGGAATAGACTTCTTGTAGATTCTTTCGGAAGGCGACACCTGACGCCATGAATCGATTTTATACACTACCTCCCAACAAGTAATTGGACACCTCTGAAAACGACGATATCGGTGGTTCTGAGACACGTCACGGCAGCTGCCGTTAAATATCATGTGGGAAACAACAACGCCAACAGTTGCATGCAAGATGCCACGCAGTTCAGAGCTTTCCGACTTCGAGAAAGGGATAATTGTCGGGTATCACAGAAATGGCCGATCCATACGTGACATATCCAGCGAGTTGACGTACCCAAAATCGACAGTGGCCTACGTGATTTGCAAGTGAAAGGAGAGAGATGACTGTCGGAATATGCCCCGACCCGGCAGACCCACAAAACTGAGAGATAGAGACCGACGGGTGCTGTCCAGAGAACCTCGGAAGACCCTCGGCCAAATCCGCGACGAATTTCAACAGGCAACTGGGACTGTTGTGTCGATGAATACCATCCGTAAGGAAGCCCATCTGCTCGGTTATCATGGACGTGCTGCCGCCCACAAGCCTTTGATCACCAAGTCCAATCGCGCTGCTCGGCTAACGTGGTGCAAAGAATGTCGACAGTTGACCGTTGAACAGTGGAAACATGTTCCCTGCAGCGACGAATCAAGGTTCACCCTCTAGCGTTCGGATGGCAGATTCTGAGTTTGCGTCTGCCTGGAGAACGCCTCCGTATGGCTGGAATGTATTGTGCCAACAGTGAAGTTGGTTGGAGGTGGAGTTATGGTGTGGGGGTGTTTTTCCTGGTATGGCACGGGACCCTTGGTCGCAATTCCTGGTAGGCTCAACGCCGAGACCTACAGCACCATTTTGGATGACCAAGCGCTTCCTACGTTGTGGCAGTTTTACGGGGTGGACGCATGTGGCTTTCAGGATGATAATGTCACCTGTCATGTTGCGAGGTCCACCATAGCTTGGTATGGTGACAATGGAGTTAATCGACTAGACTGGCCTGCGCAGACCCCGCACCTTAACCCTACGGAGCACCTCTTGGGCGAGTTGGAGCGTCGACTTAAGGTGTGCCCCCTCCGTTTAAAATCGGTGAAGGAACTGACCTAATTTCCCCAAGCCGAGTGGAAGAAAATACCGCTCGCCGTCGTACAACGACTGGTTGGGAGTATGCCCCGGAGGGTCGCAGCTGTAATCACCGCTTTTGAAGGCTCCACCAACTATTGACGGTGAATAAACTTCGTTTCCTTTGTCTCTGTCAGGTGTCCAATTACTTGTTGGGAGGTAGTATATATATGGGTCAATCAACTATTCTTTGTACCTAAGTTTGTCCAGAACACAAATTTAATAAATATTGTTTTTGGAAATAGTTATTGGACTTTATTTTTACCCCAAAGTATTATTAGATCATTGATCAAAAGCTTTAGAGTGACCGATGTTACTTTAATTACGAATATTTTATTATTTTTATAGTAATTTAGGAGACAATTTTTCCCCGAGAGTATTTGGTTTTCCTGTTACTTCAGAGACTTCGCAAACTCCCGAAGGGAATGTTTTAATACAGATTGGTATTAAATATACAAAATATATGTTAAATAGTAGTAACTGATAGTAAGGATATGCGAAAATGACAAGGAAAAGTAGACTTTTTGTTTTGTTTTGTTCCGCAGGGACAGTAACGCAGGGGACAAATTACCGCCGTAGGGACAGTAATGCAGGGGACAAATTACCGCCACAGGGACAGTAATGCAGGGGACAAATTACCGCCATAATCTCACTAAATAAAGCAAAATATTGCTCTTCAAATTAAAAAAAGTGCTCTGACCGTTATCTTAACTAAATCTTTATTCTTCTACAAATTCTCTTCTTTTCATATTTTGTAACAATATCTAGGGAAATGCCTTAATGAAAACAGCATGATGTTGAAGAAAATATGTAATGATTTTAACATCAGTATTGGTTTCACTTATAAGAACAAAATCAAAAATCTAATATGTAAAAAAGTTAATAGTAAAAATAAACAAAATGAAATGGGAATTGTTTATCGAATCGATTGCAAAATTTGTTAAAAATTCTATATTGGAGAATCGAAAAGAACGTTAGCGGAGCGAGTGTCTGAACATGGAAGAGCTTTGAAGAACAAAGACAAGGACGCTTCGGACATAGCTCACCATTGTATAGAAAAAGGTCATATTATGAATGAGGAAATCAAAATATTGTATAAAGAATCAAATTGGAAACTCAGGAAAATCACCGAGAGTTGCATCATAAAGAATACTAGAAACAATAACTTTAATAGGTATGAGGATATCACAGTGGACCCCATCACCTTTGGTTTGTTTAGAAATTTTATTAAAACAGACAATAAAAAAGGTGTTACTATCACTGGTGCAAATTCATTGAATTATTAACTTTAATCAACTTATTGTTTTAGTGAATATTAATTCTTTTCATTATCTATAAATTTAATAATGTCGACCAAGTTAATTCAATTACCATTGTTACAACAATTGTGTAACATTCATTTTGATATGTAATTTTAAATTGTTTGATGTTCTTTCTTTTTTGTATTATTGGTTGATTTATTAATTCTTATTTTGCTTGAAGAAGGGAATTACGCAATATTATGTTCCTGAAAATTCGCTATTTTATATTTAAATAAACTATTTAAATACTATGAAGGAGTTTATGGAGTTACTTTTATAAATCTTAATTCACTAATCGTTAAAATGTGCTCCATAGGAAGTTAGATTTTCGATTTTTGTTTGTTAGAAAATCATTAAGTCGTCACTCACGTTTAGTAGAAAGAATAGTTGATTGACCCATATATATATATATATATATATATATATATCTGAAGACACTGAAATATCCTGAAAACTAAAAATCGGATCAAAAAACTTTATAATTAAAATTTGTTTGTCTCGGAGGGGGACATCCAATAATAATAAACTCGACCCCCCTCCCCCCACCCCCTATGAGGTAAGGGATTGGGAAGAAAAACGTAAATAGGAACCCTCATTTCTTTATTGCAAATTCGGATTCTCCAGAAAATTTCACATTGATTTGATGTACTGAATGTCGGGGTTCCTCGCAGATGGCGCTGTAATCGACAAACATCAAAATGGGTAAAACATCATTGAAAATTGGGGACATCTCAAGAAATAAAAAATCATATGAAATCAGAGAAATAAAAATGCAGACGTCTGTGATATTTATCAAAATGCTATCCAATGACACGTGAATTAACCCCCAACCCCCACCACGCTGCGAGATTGGGAGAGGCAATTATTTCATAACTTATAATGGGAAATCCCATTCTCAACGTTGTATTCCTCCTACAAAACGAAAAGGGGACTGTTCTATCATAAAAGGCAGTGCAGTGCGATCAGAGCTCACTTATCTTTCAGAATTAGAACTGAAAGCATCTCTAAAACTTTCATTGTATGTGAGCAGGTTTTATTGCCTGCACATCTATCCTTCATTTCACAGTAGATCAGAATGGCAAGTGGACAATGAATCGTGCAACCGTAGAAAAAAAATTGAAATGATTCTGATTTCTGGTGAATATAGGAGAAATGTTGACGATGCTGTTGCCTTGTATGCTGAGCGGTTTCCAGATAATGTTCGCTCTCGTCCTTTTTTTTCTAAAATTGTGAATGCCTTTATATCTGATGGCAGCATACAAACCAAGAAAAGGAAACGAAGAAAAACCCTTACAGGAGAAGCTAGTTGAACATCAACAAGTTGAACAAGTTGAACATCAACGTCCTTTTTGGTCAGTTAACGTTTGGTGTGGAATCATAGGAAACAAACTCATTGGTCCTTATTTTATTAAAGATACTTAGAATGGAATCAGATATCGAAATTTTTTGGAACAGGAACTACCAATACTACTTGAGGATGTTGCCTTGGACGTTCGACAAAGTATGTGGTATCAGCATGACGGTTGTCCAGCACATTACTCACGTCATGCACGGGAAGTATTAGACCGTGATTACAATGGTCGGTGGATTGGCAGAGGTGCCCCTATTAATTGGCCTGCTAGATCGCCTGATTGACATCGCCGGATTTCTTTCTGTGGGGTTATCTAAAAAGTAAGGTTTATCAACAAGTGCCAACAGACCGTGAAAACATGGTAGAAAGTAAAAGAAACGCCTGTGCTGAAATTCCTGCAGATATGCTTCTGTCCTGTGTACAGTCATTTGAAGACAGGATCAATAAGTGTATTGAAGTTGAAGGTCGTATTTTTGAACACTTACTGTAATTGGACAAAATACTCCGATATGTGAGACAAGAAAAAGAAGAGACACAACGGAATACATTACAAGATATGAAATAATTGCCACACACTCTCGCAGCGTGGGGGTGGGAGGTTAATTCACGTGTCATTGGATAGCATTTTGATAAATATCACAAACGTCTACATTTTTATTTCTCTGATTTCATATATTTTTTTTATTTCTTGAGATATCCCCAACTTTCAACGATGTTTTACCCATTTTGATTTTCGTCGATTACAGCAACCCCGACGTACAGAACATCAAATCAATGTGAAATTTTCTGGTGAATCCGAATTTGCAATTAAAAATGGGGGTTCCTATTTACGTTTTTCTTCCCAACCCCTCACCTCATAGGGGGTGGGGGTGGGGGGTCGAGTTTGGCATCATTGGATGTCCCTCTCCGAGACGAACAAATTTTAATTATAATGTTTTTCTCACTAAATGTCGTCAGATAAAATGATTATCTTTGAACAAAACAATTTTCACTGCATCGATAAAATGAACTATTTGCTAAAGAAATTTAAGCATAGTTTAAATTTAACAAACATATATATACTCCAATGGGGAAACCAAATTGTTTACCAAGTGACATTCTGGAACAGCTGTTTCACGTTCATTGACGAATTTGTTTCACACCGTTCTTAAAAATTTTTGTTAAGAAAATTAGTAGTGTTTGTAATTTTTATGAACATGCACCATGATGTAAAAAAAATATTGGTGATTTTTTTTTTATCTTTACGTGGGACTCTTCTAAAATATACAAAATCTCAATATTCTACATGTGCTAATAAGTTACATATAAAAGTATATTCTGTCATATTTAATGATAAACATTTGGTCTCACTCATTGTTTTTTATTAATAATTCGAATGCGCAGTTTCAATTTTTATGGTTTAAAACATTCATTGAGGTCGGCGAACGGCTGGCATGTGAATTTTCTCACTAAATTTTCATTAGTGAAAGTTTTATTGTTCATTTTTTCTTTTGAGGCACTACTGCACTTCCGATAATCATAGTTTAAATTTGTTTTAAACTTTAATTCTTAAAGGACACTCGCCTTAAAATTAACAATCATTTAATGAATAATCAGTTGATCGCCATTCTGTTAACAAAAGATGTTTAAGAAAAGTAGTAATTTTTTGTAATTTTAATGTATATATGTCACGAGGTGAAAAAATATTTAGTTAGTAGTTAGTCAGGCAATTCCAGCAGATCCAGATAGCAAATGGTTAAATAAAGAAGGGAAATTCAGAGCTGCGATAGGTTTAAGGGTGGATTACAGTCAACTCATTAGGAAACCTACTACAGCACAAGCAGCATGGGAGGCTCTTCAAGATTACCATCTAAAAGCAACTTTGTGTAATACAGTTACTGTAATGTGGAGATTATACTCGAGAAAACTACATGATGGAGGAGACATGGAAAGGCATATCCAAGAGATGGAGGAAAGTATGCAACAAATTACAGCATTAGGTAAAGAAATTGCAGACAGACTTGCAGTGGCGTTTATGTTAAGTGGTTTACCTGAAAGTCACTATACATTGATTATCAAAAAAAACCTAGACTTTTCATTGTTTATGATAGCGTTGGTCATTTCTGAATGGAAAGTGTTTTCTTATCGTTGTATTTCCAAACAAAATACCTTGAAACGTAAGACACCTCAATAACCCTAAACTAGCATAAGTTAAAAGGGATTTTTTTTCCAAACGATATAAGGTAATAAATAATTACTAATTCGAAGGAGTTGATAATTCAAAATACATATCATAAATACATTTAAAAAATTTGTCCTTTAGTAGGTAACTACCGTATTCAATAAAGAAATGATTTCAAATGAGATACTGACAATCTTGAAGCTTGTTCTTATTCAGTTGTTATTTCAACATTTTGTCAGTTTCACAAATCAATCTACAGTAAATCTGTAATTTCTGGATTTCGTATTTTAGATCATTGTTGTATTTTTATTTAACAATGCTTAAAAAGCAATGCTTGTTGAAAATCCTTATATCCAGATGACATCTTTACAATTACAAATATGATTTTACTTGGTAGGTTGGGAAATATATTCCTGTGAAAAAAAATATTCTTATTTCAAAAAAGAAATCATATAAAATAATATTTTACGAAAAAATATTATGTGAATAAGTACTATTTATTTTTATAATTAATTCTTTAAAAACTCTTAGCTATCAATTAAAATAACTATTTCTTTTTTGTGGTAATTTAGAAACTTTAATAACCAGATGAATAAGATAATTAAATGAAATATCAATTGAACGCTGTTCTAATAACGAAATACATTTGTTTAGAAAATTAGTAGATTTTATAATTATGATATACGTTATTGACGAGGTAAAAAAAATCTTAATGATTTTTTTTTTATCTTTACTTGGAATTCTTATAATCTTCAAATCTCAATATTCTGAGAATGCTTCTAAGTTAGATGTAAAAATATATTCTGCAATGTTTGATGGTAACCATATTTTAAAAACTCTATGAGATTATAATACAATTCTATTCGACGTGGACAAATTTAACAAGAAATATTAAAATTAAAGAAATACGAAAATACTAAAAATTAAAAAAAAAAATGCACTATAAGAAAGATACTGCATTCAGTTGCAATGAGATAGAATCCTTATAATTCCTTCTAATCTGAGGAAATCTATTTTCTTCTATAGGTAAAATCAAAAAATTAGAAGTTTGTGTGTTTTGTAAAATTCTTTGACATACTTACATCCTAAATGCGAAATTGCGTAATAGAATGAAAACATCAGATTAGGAAACATAATTTTGTCATTAGAAAAATATTTCTATAAGGAAGAAATCTTTCTATAATGAATTTTAATGGAGTTAGGATAAAATTATATGAAAAAAAAGAGAAATGATAAATTATAAGATTTCCACTTTATTCAGTTCTAAAATAAAGAAACATTTAAAGTAACTTAGTTATTACTTAGTGCAATTGATATAACTGTTATTATAATTTAATGCAATTGAAAACTGTTTAAATAATACAGAATTTCAGTGTTAAAACAACACAAAAGATTCTAAGAAAACTAATAATCAAACTCCAAACTTCATAAAATTAAACTTCGATATTTCGTCCTTTATTTCGAAGACTTTATCAAGATCTCTTTTTGAAAAACTTAAATAACAAAATAATAAATATAAAGGAAGGAGAAAAACCTTTTTTCTCAATCCTAACAAAACAAGATAATAACGAAATCCTTCCTCTCTTAGATGATGCAACCAATTACAGCATTAGGTAAAGAAATTGCAGACAGACTTGCAGTGGCGTTTATGTTAAGTAGTTTACCTGAAAGTCACTATACATTGATTACCAAGAAAAACGTAGACTTTTCATTGTTTATGATACCGTTGGTCATTTCTGAATGGAAAGTGTTCTGAATGGAAAGTCGTATTTCCAAACAAAATATCCTGAAACGTAAGACACCTCAATAACCCTAAACTAGCATAAGTTAAAAGGGATTTTTTTTTCCAAACGATATAAGGTAATAAATAATTACTTATTTGTCTTACACATTTGAAGGAGTTGATGATTTAAAATAAATACGA
This sequence comes from Thereuonema tuberculata, assembly GCA_023159025.1. NCBI lineage: Eukaryota > Metazoa > Arthropoda > Chilopoda > Scutigeromorpha > Scutigeridae > Thereuonema > Thereuonema tuberculata. Next base: position 71,484 of record JAFIDM010069771.1, read on the forward strand.
TAAATACATTTAAAAAAAATTGTCCTTTAGTAGGTAAGTACCGTATTCTATACAGAAACTGATTTCAAATGAGATACTGACAATCTTGAAGCTTATTCTTATTCAGTCGTTATTTCAACATTTCGTCAGTTTCACAAATCAATCTACAGTAAATCTGTAATTGCTGGATTTCATATTTTCTGTATTTTAGATCATTGTTGTATTTTTATTTAACAATGCTATAACATTGCTATTATTTAACAATAATAACCAGATGAATAAGATAATTAATGAAATATCAATTGAATGCTGTTCTAATAACGAAATACATTTGTTTAGAAAATTAGTAATTTTTATAATTATGATATATGTTATTGTTTTTTTTGTCTTTACTTATAATCTTCAAATTTCAATATTCTAAAAAGTACTTCTAAGTTAGATGTAAAAGTATATTCTGTGATGTTTGATGGTAACCATATTTTAAAAACTGTAAGAGATTTTAATAGAATTCTATTCGACGTGTTCTTATCCCATTATTATAGTAAAAGTTCTTGAGTAAGTAAAGAAATGTTGATTAAAATATGTTGAAAATAGAAAAAAAACTCTCTTTATAGCTCTTGAACAAATTAAAGAATTACTTCCATGCTGTGAAGTAGGGAAAAGTTTTCCTTTATTACTAACGAATGAGGAATCAAGTTATTTCATCATTAATCTCAAAATCACTTCTTTTCAAGAAAGTCCTCCATTGTTTTAGGAAGGACAAATTTTATAAGAAATATTAAGATTAAAGAAATACGAAAATACTAAAATTAAACAAAAATTCACTATTAGAAATATACTGTATTCAGTTGCAATGAGATAGAATCCTTATAATTTCATCTAATCTGAGGACATCTATTTTCTTCTATAGGTAAAATCAAAAACTTAAAAGGTTGTGTGTTTTGTAAAATTCTTTGAAATACATACATCCTAAATGGGAATTTGCGTAATAGAAAGAAAACATTAGATTAGAAAATATACATTTGTCATTAGACAAATATTTCTAGAACGAAGAAATCTTTTTGTGATGATTTTTAATGGAGTTAGGATAAAATTAAAAGTTTGTGTGTTTTGTAAAATTCTTTGACATACTTACTGGCTAAATGCGAAATTGCGTAATAGAAAGAAAACATCAGATTAGGAAACATAATTTTGTCATTAGGCAAATAATTCTAGAAGAAAGAAATCTTTCTGTGATGAATTTTAATAGAGTTAGGATAAAATTATATTAAAAAAAAAAGAGAAACGCTAAATTTTAAGATTTCCACTTTATTCAGTTTTAATATAAAGAAACATTTAAAGTAACTTAGTTATTACTTAATGCAATTGAAAACTGTTTAAATAATACAGAATTTCAATGTTACAACAAAACAAAAGATTATTTATTTGGATATAACAGAATTATTGTGTGTTTTAAATTTAATTGGAATGATTTGAAAAATATTCCTTATTATTTACTTTCTACTATAAATCAATCAAAACAATTCAACATTTCTGTTTCATAAAATTCTTTAAAATACTTACTTTCTAAATGGGAAATTGCATAATAGACAGAAAACATTAAATAAGGAAATATATTAGAGAAGTCTAATATTTCTGGAAGGAAGAAATCTTTTTGTGATAAATTTTAATGGAGTTAGGATAAAAATTAGAAGTTAAAAAAGAATGAAATGCTGAACTGGGAGAATTCTACTTTATTCAGTTGGAATTTAAAGAAGGCTTTAAATTAATTTAATTATAAACTAAAACTTCTAATGAAACATCTAAAAGATATTCTTCATCCACTTCTTCATCGACTTCTACTTCTTAATCAAAAACCTAATAGTTAATATTTGTACCAATGGGTTATGGTGAAAAGTACGATTAACTATGTTATTAGTTAATGCAATTGAAAACTGCTTAAAGAATACAGAATTTCAGCTTGAAACAGAACTTCTTATAACAAAATATTTACTTATTTAAAAGTAACAGAATAATTGGGCATTTAAAATTTATTCCATTATTTGAAATATGTTCTTGATTAATTTCTTGATTCTATATATGAACAAATCATCTGAAACAATATATTATTAGAAAAATTATTTACTGACAAGTTACTAATTATTAAATCTACTTCCTTCCTGTGAAAATTGAGAATATTTACTTTCTAAGATGATTCGTAATCCGTCATTTCAGAAGAGAAACAGAATTGAAAACTACTACTAATTAATTAAGCATCAAAACCAAGAACAATAGTTTTATTTCACTCTGATAGTTTCTTAGGTCGTTGAAGCTATAACTAATGTAATACAATAAAAATCAGAGAAAACAACTATTGGATTTCAAATGAAAACTGACAATCTTCAGACAGTGAAGTCAGTCTCCTCCCAACAGTCAATCGGCAGCAATTCTTTCCAAATCTTGATGTGTCCAATTAACAGACGAATCTTATGGTCTGTACTTCTTCTAAAAGAAACATCTGGAAACTGCCAAATAGCGACAATGATTTTATTTTCCTACTCCAATTTTATCGTTGCCGATAATCGTCTGATTGAAGTTTGATATAAAAAAATTATTTAATTACCTAGCAGAGCATTTTGATAACAATAAAGCAGCGCGTAATCTTTGAAATATATAAATTTCTTTTTTCTAAATTTGAAAATTGAAATTTCAATTCCAGTAATTTCAGTTATGAAACACCTGTTTTCGTTAATGTGTTCAATGGAGTTTCGAATGATTTCAATAGAAATAATCCAATCTCTTGTAAATTCTACATCTATTATTTTCATATATTTAAAGGTAATGTTATTTTTACTACAATTCAAGTTCTTACTTTACTTTGGAAATATCTGACAGTATTGTCCTCATTTCTAAGAAGTTTCCATGAGTTCTGTTTCTCACCCAAGATAATTGATAATGGTTAATCCTCATCCATTTTCATTTTTCATCATAATCTTCAAAGAAAATGATTTTACTGTATCGACAATCCTATTTCTTTGCTAAAGAAAGAATTATAAATAGTTTAAATTTCTTTTATATATATTTTTCAAAGACACTCAGCTTCGAAATAGCATTCTTTCATGAATTCAGTAGAATTCTGTTGAACAAAAAAATAAGTTAAGAAAATTTGTAATTGGAATGAATGTATTGTGGCAATTTTTTCATTTCTGTTTGGATCACTTCCACGCTAATACAATCTAAATTGCTATGAAAGTGCTGTATGGATTCTAGAAAAACAAATTTGTATGAAGGTTCCTCGTATCAATGTTTGTAAAAAATACAATAGAAAAGGTTCGCAATTTATTTATATTTAATAACTTCTCTAGTTTTGATTCTGACATTTTGTGGATGAGTAAAGTCAATCTCTTCCGTTCAATCACTCTATCACATCTCTCTTCCAGATCTATATTTCATTTATCTATATTTTTTTTTGTTATTTCCTGAAGGCCGTTTTCTTACTAAATCATAAAACCATCTTTATTTTCTTATCGCCTTTTATTGTTATTTTTTAATTAGCAAACCTTTAAATTTAAATTAAAAAATTAAAAGATTGTGTTTCGCAAAATCATTGAAATACCAATCGGCTAATTGACTTTAAATTTTCAGAATCAGAAATATCCTGCATTCAGTTGCATTGAGAGAGATTCCTTAATAATTCCTTCTAATCTAAGATGAAGACATTTCCTTTCTACTATAAGTAGAATTAAAAACATAAATGTTTCGTAAAATTCTGCCAAATACTTACTTCCTAAATGGGAATTTGTGTAATGGAAAGAAAACATCACATTGGGAAAAAATAATTTTGCCAATAGTCAAATATTTCTGTAAGAAAAAAATCTTTCTGTAATGAATTTTAATGAAGTTACGATAAAACGTAGATGATAAAAAAAAGAAATGCTAAACTGAAAGAATTCCATTTAATTCAGTTCTAATTTAAAAAAAGCCTTTAACTTAACTTTGTTCTTAGTTAATGCAATTGAAAACTGCTTAAAGAATACAGAATTTCAAAAGAAACAAAAGGAAACACTAAATTGAATTAAATAAGCATCAAAAGGAAGAGCAATAATTTTACTTTACTCTGATATCTACTGAAGATCATCTTGATTTGCAATGTTTATTTTATGGTTTCTGACCTCCAGCGCCCCGATAGGCCTGTACAGGCCTGCAGATAGGGGAACTTTAACTTTTAACTTTAAATATCCATTATGTAACTACTATTTTAATTAAAGGAAACGGTGCTTGCTTTTGTTCTTTGTGTTATTATGCCTCAGCTGCCATATTTAACGAAACTGTGTCTCTCTGCCAGATTATTTATTCACAAACTACTGAATAGTGAGCTTCCCACAATTAATTAAAGTAATTCCAATAGGTAACGAGCCTAGTCAGGGCTCGTTCACAAGATCTACAGAAGTTTCAACAATAAGTAAAGTGACATTTTTTTTAGAAAAGCAAGTAGGCCTAAAATCTAACGATGTCGGACAAAGTTGTTATAGATAATTTGACTAACAGTAATTATCCGATATGGAAATTGAAAATGGAGCTTTTACTTATCCAGGAAGGCGTGTGTGATGTAGTTAGTCAGACAATTCCAGCAGATCCAGATAGGAAATGTTTAAATAAAGATGGGAAAGCCAGAGCTGCGATTGGCTTAAGGGTGGATTACAGTCAACTCAGTCATATAAGGAAAGCATCTATAACAGAAGCAGCAGGGGGGGGGGGCTCTTCAAGATTACTCTGGAGCGGCGATTATGCTCGAGAAAAATACATGATGGGGGAGATATTGGAAGGCATATCCAAGTGATAGAGGTAAATAAGGAACAAATGCAGCATTAGAGGAAGAAATGGCAGACAGACTTGCAGTGGCGTTTATGTTAAGTTGATTACCTGAAAGTTAATCTACATTGATTATAGAATTGGAAACAAGACCAGATCAAGATCTGACACTAAGCCTTGTAAAGATGAAGGTGCTTGAAGAATACCGAAGACATATTGCTTATTCATCCAATGAGGAAATTCTAGAGGAAAAACCGCTTAAAGTTAATATCCCGAGAAACTCAAGTAAATGTTCTGTAAAGTCAAGTAAGGGAGACATTACAGAAGGAGTATCAAATTTGGCGGTACATCCTATTTCTGCAAAAAAGCAGCTGAACACCTCAAGCGGAATTGTTCCGCAAACAAAACCATAAAAAAGAAAAACCCAGGAAGAGCACCCAAAGCAAATAAGGCTATTCATGAAGATGACGCCAATTTTAATCATTTGTGTTTGAGTGGATGAAGACGACAAAATAATTGGTATATAGATTCTGGAGTAGGAAGACACATTAGCTGTCACAAAGTTTCTTTTCAGCTTAGATACTAATACACAAACTAAAGTACAGATAACAGACAACAGAGAAGGTTTTATGGAAGGTTTTGGTAGTGGAATTCACCGGTGAAAAACAGATACTGGAGATGAAGTGCAATTCATCACAGGGAAAGATGTGTTTTATAGCCAAACTTTTAATGCAATCCTGCTATCAACCAGAAGTTTAGCTAAACGAGGGTTACCCATGATATGTGTTGGCAGAATTGATCAGTGTTATATCACATGAAAAGGTAAAAGTGCACATGCACTCAGTCTAGTAACGAAAAAGGAAGCACATTGCCACCATATGTAGCACTGTAGACTAGAGCATCGTGATCCAGCAATAATTCGATCAGTTACAAAATATCAAACAAAATATCGCTGTAGGTATTGAAATACAAAAATGTTATGTCAAGCAGGTATGCGAATGTTGTATTAAAGGCAAAATGGCAAGAAAACCGTTTCCCGCATCCTTAACGCAATCAAGCAAGATACTCGATTTGATAAGTACAGACGTGTGTGGAGCGATGCAAATAGAAACATCAGGAAAGAAAAGATACATCTTGACAGTCATTGATGACTATAGTCAGTACACAAAGATTTACCTTCGTCAGAATAAATCAGAAGTTCCAGAAAAATTAAGACTATACTTAAGTGAAGTAAAGACCAAATCTCTTAAAGTACTAAACATTGCCCGTTTTTACAGTGGAGGAGAGTACAAAGAGCAGAATTGCGAAAATTCTTAAAAAGTAAAGGCATCAAGATAGATGTCTCTAGACTACAGCATCTTACAACCCATAGCAGAATGCGATTTTTCACTTCTACAAATGATAATGTGTTTCTTTAGTGAAACCAATCTTTATAATCGCTTCTGGGGAGAAGCAGTAATGACAGCCAATCATCTACAGAACCGACTGGCAACTAAGATATCTGATGTTACGTTTTATGAAAGATGGTACCACAGGAAACAGTCCTTTAAATATTTGAGAATTTTCGGAAATCCGGTCTATGTCATGATTCCAGTTGTGGTGTGACAAAAGTTGGACAATAAAGTTAACTTTTATAAAATTCTTAACGTGTGCCAAATATCGTTTTTTGAGGTCCAGCCCGCACACAATGATTAAAAATTAAAACATTAAAAATTTTAAAAAAGTTAAAAATACAAGTCTCTAGCTTTCGCCACTAGGGGGACATGGCTTCATCAGGAGAGATGGTAGGCAGTCCGTCAGCTCTTCTATTTAAACAAAACCGGACCAATGAAAATGGTTGTCTATTTCATTGGTCACTGCAAACAGCAGTGAGATCCATAAAGCAGCGACATCTGGTGGCGATCAAAAGCCGATGGAAGAACAGCAAATCCAAGCTCATGTAGTTGTTTGTAAACACAGGTTCTTCTCCTGACTGAGTTGAAACACAGGTTCTTCTCATGATGGAGTTGACTTCAACCAATGGTTTTTTACCCATTTCCGAAACAGATGGCGTTTCACCTAATAGAAATAAAATTAAAAAATTTAAAAAAAAAAAGGGGGGTTTAAAGTTAATTCTGATTTGCTTCTTTTCTCCTTTTTCTTTTCTTCTTTGCCAAGGCGTACTGTTTGATGTTGCGAATGGAGAGACCGTCATTATAACAATCATCCATGACCGAGATGATCACAGACTCTTTGCACCTTCTCAGGAACATGTTGGCAGCACTACAAAGGATCCTAGGATTCGTAAAGTCAATATGGTGACTAGTGCTGTTGCAGTGGAGTACCGTAGCATATGCTGTATCGTCTCTATCCCGGGCCCAAATATGTTCATCCACCCTCTCCTCCAAAGCCCGACCGGTTTCGCCTATATATCTGCAGCCAAACCTGCTGCAGTGAAGAGCGTAAATTACACCCTTCCTTTGCATGATATTCCTTTTTGGTTTGTGACTGCTGAACATGGACTGGGTTGTACGATGGCACAAGGACGTAATCTGAATACTAAATGGTTTGAGGAGCTTGGAAATAGCTGGGAACCATTCAGGGTGGTATCCCATCGAGATAAATCTTTTTTGCTGAACTACCCCCCTCCGGCAATCATTATTGTATATAGAAATCATTTTCCTTCTGATGACCGAATTAACAAATGCTGTCGGATATTCATTATCAGCCAATATTTTTCTTACAACACACAGTTCTTGTTTAAACAGTAACTGATTGCTGGATAGGGTGAAGGCCCTCTCAACGGCCATGGCCACCACATTCCTCTTAAATGCTGGAGGGCAGAAGGACCAGAAATTAAGTGTAATATCTGATGACGTAGGTTTCCTGTAGACTTGTGTATGAAATTGATCTTCATAAGAGGTGAGACGAACGTCCAGGAAGGGAATCGAATGATTATTTTCACCCTCGTATTCTAGCTGAATAGCTGAATGGACGTTATTAAAGATGTGTAGTAGATCCTGATGAGCTGCGGCATGGGCGTACAACAACAGATCATCAACATATCTAGCATAGTAAAGAACATGTAATGACTGAACATCAGCTACACAAAGGGCGGTATCTTCAATATAAATCATAACCCATTCGGCAATCATGGCGGAGGCAGAGAGGCCCATGAAAAGACCATCACTCTGCTTATAAAAGCATTCATTATAGACGAAAATCTGCATTTTGTATAGGGCTGCGATCATGGGTAGGAGATCCTGGAAATCGTTAAGAACACAAACATGTCGCATATACTTGGATGAAATATGTTGGATGGAAACTTGGATAAGGTCCATAGTGATAGATGTGAATAAAGATGTTACATCAAAGGAGCAAAAAGCATACGATGTCACTGGACGCATATCTCGAATTCGTTTGACCAGGGTCCGACTATTAGGTACACTATGCACAGATCCCACATTCAACATCTTCATTCTTGCAAACAAAATGTCCGATAAATTCTTTATAGCTGAATCAATACATATCACAATGGGCCGAACCGGAAAAAGGTTATCATTATCTCGAGGCTTATGAATCTTGGGATCTTATGAATCTTGGAATCTTATGAATCTTAAGATAAGGAAACGCCAAACTAAACTCCTTCATATCCTCGGCTTGTTCCTCTGAAATGGCTCCCGTCTTCGTAAGAGCGCGTACGGTGGCACGAATATAATTGCGAACAACTGTTTCAGAAAAAGTGAAAAAATTAATACCCTTCTGTGAGGCTAAGAACTTTTGAGCCATGCTATTATAAGTGTCAGTACGCATGACAACGGGATTATTGCCCTTATCTGAAGAAATGATCAAAAGGTTAGGGTTGTGCAGAATCTCTTTCAACCCCTTATAAAGCATAGGGTTAACCCTACTGATATGCTGAACCCTCGTCCCGCTAGTAATAGCGCCAATCTTACTTCTCACACATGTGGCCAGACTCTTATCGGGAATATTGTTAACGACCGTTTCAATGGGGGCGATAACATTGTGAAGTTCAGGACACGACGGCCAATTAAACTTCAAACCCTTCCCTAAGGCCTCAAGCTGGAACGGGGTGAGTTGAATGTCACTAAGATTAATCACACTGTTGGCCTGAAGGTGGTAAGGTGGCCATCTCCTAAGAGAGAGGACAACCAATTTTCGTAAATGTCTATCGGTGATTTTCCATCAGGAGAAGAACCTGTGTTTACAAACAACTACATGTGCTTGGATTTGCTGTTCTTCCATCGGCTTTTGATCGCCACCAGATGTCGCTGCTTTATGGATCTCATTGCTGTTTGCAGTGACCAATGAAATAGACAACCATTTTCATTGGTCCGGTTTTGTTTAAATAGAAGAGCTGACGGACTGCCTACCATCTCTCCTGATGAAGCCATGTCCCCTTAGTGGCGAAAGCTAGAGACTTGTGTTTTTAACTTTTTTAAAATTTTTAATGTTTTAATTTTTAATCATTGTGTGCGGGCTGGACCTCAAAAAAAGTTAACTTTTGTTGGCTTTGAAGAAGGATCAAAAGCATTTAAGTTGATTGATCCTTCAACAAACATGCTTTGTATTAGCAGAGAAGTAAAGTTTACAGAGTTGCCATCACACCAAGCAGTTATAACCACTCTGAAGGAAGTCACTGATACAGAGGTTGTGATGAACATTGAAACCATAGATTCAGGGGAGGAAGCTGAACTAATACATTAATACACACTAGACATTTAAGAAGGTAGAGCTATTGATCTGACACCGAGAAGATCTCAAAGAAAAAATAAGGGAAAACCTTCCGAGCATTTGATTGAAGTAGCTTATACAGCAAGTGAAACTTCAACAATGAACCAAAGACTTATAAGGCAGCCTTACTCAGCGAAGACAGGCAACACTGGAAGAAAGCCATGGATGATGAGATGAAGTCACTTGAACGGAATGACACATAGGAACTTACGGTTACTCCACATTGTAAAAATATTGTGGGCAGTAAATGTTTCTATAAAATCAAATATAATCTCAAAGGGGTAATTGATCATTATAAAGCTCGACTTGTTGCTCAAGGTTACTCACAAAAATACGGACAAGACAATGATCAAGATTTTGCTTCTGTAGCAAAACTGTTAACCTTGAAGATTCTTCTCACAGTAGCCGCAAGTAAAGGAATGATCGTGAAGCATTATGACATGAAGACTGCATTCCTCACCTGTCACATGATGTATACATGAAACAAGTGGAGGGTTTTAGTAACATGACCGATGAAAAAGTACACAAACTCTAGAAGAATATTTATGGGCTGAACAAGGGGCGCTCGAGTGGAATACAAAACTCAATAGTGTGCATGTAGAAGCCGGATTTATACGAAGCAAACCAGATCCTTCTTTGTATACAAAAACAACAGAACAACAAATGAACATATCTCGTTGGCATGTTCATAATATTGTAAGACCTGGTACTACAGACCAAAACTTGAAAGAATTTGAAGCAGAGCTCGCAATAAATTTAAAGTTAAAGAACCTAGGTAATTTGAAGTTCTACCTTGGCATTGAATTTGACAGAGATAAAGACAAGTTTTATATGCACCAAGAAATCTATATAAAGAAAAAATTAGTAGAATTTCATTTAATATACGTCTGACCATCGAAAATACCATTTGATCCAGTTTATGATAAACGTAATGAGGTCCACGAACCAATGAAGAACAAAGATGTCTATAGGAAAGCAATCTTTACTGCAGGTCGATTTACCAATCGACAAATACCAGAGCTGTGTCAACAATAAATCTTACTACGAAGTAAAAGACCCTACAGAAGTAGACTGGACTAAGGTGAAGCGAATATTCTGTTATTTTAAAGCACACAATCAACAAGAGACTACGATTGATACATAATGAAGAAGAAGGCTTGACAGTGTATGCAGATGCTGAATGTGTAGGCGATATCGACGAGTGATAGTTTAACACAGGTTATCTACTCAAGCTCAATGGGAACACTATTCACTGGGTTAGCCGAAAGTAGGCGTTAGTGACTATTTCAACGGCTGAAACAAAATATGTGGCTCTGTGTGAGACAGTTCAAGACACTTTATGGATCAAGAGATTAATCGAATGTTTTGGGTAGAAAACTACAGAACCTGTAACAGTTTTTGAAGACAACCAAAGTTGCATAAAGATGTTAAGCACCCCAATAGCTTGTCATCGTACCAAACACATTGGCACAAAATACCATTTAATTTGTGATCTAGTGAAAAAGGTGTGATTAATGTTCAGTATTGTGCAAGTACTGAAATGACAGCTGATGTGTTAACAAAACCACTGGAAGCAGTGAGACAGAGAAAGGGTAGTCTACCAGTGACATTGGACTTGTATAGTCTCTGTAGAAATTGAATATAAAATATTCATGGAAGGTATTGGTTTGCAATGTTTATTTTATGGTTTCATAAAGCGCCAATATATTGTTACCAGGCGTTTTGTCCGCTCCCCCTCCGTCGCAGTCGACTCGACCTTCCCAGCTTACCTCTATCGAGTCGACCAGTCCTGAGCCTCGTTTGAGGCATTCGACGCCTATAAAACCAGGCGCAGAACGCCTGAACAGCAGAACGGTCTTGGGCAGGAGCCCATTCGGAGGATCTCCAATAGGAGAATATATTAGAACGTCTTGGGGCAGCAGCCTATCCAGGTCTCCAGTTGGAGTAGAGGATACGAGAACGGTCTTGGGCAGGAGCCCATTCGGAGGATCTCCAATAGGAGGAGAACACATTAGAACGTCTTGGGGCAGCAGCCCATCCAGGTCTCCAGTTGGAATAGAAGGTACGAGAACGTCGTGGGCAACCGCCCAACAAGGAGTGTCACCAGTTGGAGCAGAGTATAGGATTTTGACTGTGGGCAACCACTCAGTAGGAAGGATTCCACTTAGGAGATCGAGTAGCGGAACGACTGCGGATAACAGCCCAGATAACGGATCTCCGTGGAGAAGAGAGCAGAGCGGAACGTCGAAGGACAACCGCCCTTACAGAGGATCTCCGTTAGGAACGGAGTATACGAGAACGAAGTGGGACAAACCGCCCATTCAGAGGATCTCCGTTGGAAGGAGAACAAAGCAGAACGACTTGGACTACAGACAGTGGCCCGGCAACAGAGGGTTCAGCTGAAGAAGTGCGTTCCTATTCGAGTTTGGACAGGAGTCCAGAAGCAAGGTATACCTTCGGGAGCGAACGTTCAAAATCCAGACGTGGGCAGGTGCCCAGGAGAAGAAACGACCTTACCGAAGATCGAAGCCGAATCATCTGCTTGACGTGCAGCTCACTGAAGAGTCCCAACCGGGAGAAGGTAGCATCGTTTGGCGCCAGACCGAGAGACGGTATCCCATAGTGTATTTGGAGAAGGTCCCGCCAGTATTCCCAACCGGGACGGAGAAGACTTCAGCGGTGAAGCCTATTACTACCGAAGTGGTTCCAGTAACGTTGGACGGCAACGGGAAAAGTCAACCCCTTGCCGTATGAAGAAATCCCTTCGCCGCAGTGTTACGAAGAGGCAAGGTCATCATCCGAAGGCAACGGAGAAGTCAACCCTTGCCGGGAGGAATCATCCCATCGCCGCAGAGTACCGAAGAGGTTCGGCGTTAGGCCTTAGACCTCGGGGATCGAATTCCGTGACCGCCCTAAAGAAGCCCAGTCACCCTGGACTTATCCGGACGTCCCGTCAACAGAAGGAAGACAACGCAGTCAACATCCCATTTGGATGAAGACAACTCTGTGGGACCGAAGATTCGATATTCTCGTTCGTTATTTACTGTATTCTATCCTAACCGTATTAATAAACGTCTCTGTTATTTTAGAATCTTTCGTGTTCAAGTCGCATTCCGTTACCCCGCTACCGTCCGTTTGTGCTCGACACAAAACACGGTAGCAATATTACTTTAGTTTTAATTAAAGGCGGCTTAGTTTTCTTTTGTATTATTATGTCGCACCTGCCATATTTCAAGTATCTGTGTTTATTTACCAGGCTATTTATTCACATACTACTGGATAGTGGACTTCTCACAATTAATTAAAGTGATTCCAACAGATCAGTCATCAAGAAGACTGATAGTTGAAGCAATCACTAAAGTTAGACAAAAAGCAGAGAAAATAACTAATGGTTTTCAACTGAGAAACTGACAATCTTGAAGCATGTTCTTATCCAGTTACTGTTCTAACATTTTGATGAATCAGTGAAGTCAATCTCCTCCCTACAGTCACTCGACAAAAGTTCTTTCCAAATCTTGATATGTCCAAATAACAGACGAATCTTGTGGGCTATACGTCTTTTTTAAAGAAACATACAAGATACAAGATACTTCAAATAGCGATAGTGATTTTCTTTTACTACTCGAGTTTTATTATTGCCGATCATCGTCGGATTTAAGTCAAACAAAAACAAAAATACTTAAATTATGTGCCAGAGAATTTTGATAACCATAAAGCAACAGCGTAAAATTTTAAATATAGATAAATATTTTTTTTAATTTGAAAATTGAAATTTCAACTCCAATGGTTTCAGTTCTATTTCAATAATCACCAAGTAGCAACGGTGTGTTTCATTTCCTAGACTTTCTGTATAAAATTAAGAATTTTCTGAGGATAGAAACGAATAATGAATCCTGTTTTGTCATCAGCAGTCTCAAACTGAATTCTTTACAGGTAAGTCCACTATTGTTTTTAAAAATTAGAAAAGATCAGCTTAACAAGAAAATATAAAAGATTTTTTTTCTTAAGGATAAAGTTGAAAACAAAAAAAATTCTCTTCTGAGTATCGTACTAGTATACTCTACAAACAGTCAGGACTCAAGCAACGAACGTTCAACAACTAGCCGTTATATATTTTTTAACCATTATATGTTTTTTTTTCATCTAGAATCTGTAAAATACACTCATGGACAAAAAAATTAGCGCACCAAGAAAATAATTGCGGGATCGCAACGAAACTTGCAATGAAGGTACATGTCGGGGAGATATGCAAATGATTAGAAATGCAGCGTGATTGCGCATTACGTATAGCCGGTAGAGGGCGTTGAACATCGTACTCTGTGGAGTATAAAACAGGTAACCAAAGCTTGTTTGAGTGTGCTGAATCATTTACAAAGGAAGAGCTGAGGTAGACATGCCATTACGCCGTGTTCGAAGACAGTATACGCAGTTGTCGCAGTTTGAGAGAGGGAGAATCGTCGGGATGATGGAAGCTGGGTAGTCAGCTAGACGAGTAGCTCGTCAATTAGGCCGCTCTGATTGTGTTGTGAGGAGGTGTTGGGACCAGTGCACCCGAGAGATGTCATGTACACGAAGACCAGGCTCAGGACGCCCTCGACAGACCAGTCGTCGAGAAGACCGCCACATAGTCAGAAATGCACGCGTACAGCCAACTGCTTCATCGGCCGCCATCCAGGCACAGGTAGCACCTTCACTAGGGGCCGCTGTGTCTTCTCGAACCATACGAAGGCACCTGGCGGAAGGACAGTTGGTATCGCGGCGCCCATTACGTGGCTGCCCTTGACGCCCACCCATCGACGCCTCCGTTTGGAGTTTTGCCGCGCACGAGGAAACTGGACTGCAGCGGAATGGAACCAGGTCGGCTTTAGCGACGAATCCAGATTCAATCTCGGCAGTGATGACAATCGTGTTCGTGTGTGGAGAGCCCGTGGTGAACGCTTCAATCCTTCCTTTGCTGTACAGCGACACACCGCTCCCACAGCTGGTGTGATGGTATGGGGTGCCATTGCCTACAATACACGGTCACCCCTAGTATTGTTC
>JAFIDM010069772.1:0-23392 GCA_023159025.1 Thereuonema tuberculata
CAACGATGGTAACGACCTTGAGACTCGTCCTCCAAAATCTTCAACCTTTGTTGAAAACTTGCTATCGAAAACTTGCCTCAAACGCGCACAAAAAAATTGCGGTTTGTCAGTTGTAGCTTGGGGAAAATACCGACGCTTTTGCTTGTCGAGCGGCAAATCGCGTTTTGCTCTCGTTTAGAGCGCGATCAAAAATACTGGTCGGCGACATGACAAACAAAGTTGATTTCGCAGCTTTGTTTCGCTAAATAATTCTCAACTCAATTCAAACAGAGATAAAGAAAAAGGGGAAAAAAAGAAAATCCGGAAGAAGAGAATGTGGTGAATGAATCTGTGAATTGAAATCCCGAGCAAAGAATATCCAGATTTCAACGTGAAGTTAACAGTGTCGTTGTTTTTAAATAAAGTTTCTCGCCGCCAAGGGCGCTGGTGTAGACTTGCTTTAATATTTGCCTCTGAATTTAGAGCAAGCGGGAGATTTTCCAGCCACTTTCCGGTTTGTGGCAAGTTTTCGAAAGCGTGTAAAACAACCATAAGGTGTCTCTTCACAATACAAACTCAAAAGCTTAAAATTTAATAAAACTACATAACGTACGCAAAAACATTTCACACTTTTTGAGAAGTAGTTATCTGGTAAGTATAGCTCAGGTCTCTCCATTTTAAACCCAGATACCACTTAATAATAACTCGAAAAGAAATTAATATCAAATCTGCCATTTCCAGTAGTAGACTTAACATTTGATTCTTACAACTTCTGAACACTGACAAAAGGTTGGTATACAACTAGACCAAAGCTGCTATTTTTATTATTGAATGTTTTAAAAAATGTGAGCGCACGCTTCTTCTATGTCTTTTTTAACTAACTTTTTTTTTTTCGGTACACGTTAGAAGTCTTTCAATGATGTTTATTCTTTTTAAGGGACTGAACGCAAAGTTAGGAAATGAATTGTCTGAATCTCTTTTTATCGCGGTCAATTTCTGACTGTGTAGCTCTTGAAGGTATTACAATCATTCCCGATAAGTTTGCTTTGTTGGCAAATGGACTAAAAGCGATAATTCGGTGAAAAATATTTATAATTTTAATACAGGCTCAAAAAAAAAACAAAAAAAAAACCTAAAAATTGACCACTCCTAAAAAAAAAAAAATATGCAAAACATTGTTCTAGGCTTATTCTGCAGCTTTTCAGTTAAGTCTGGTGATTAGAAATAAGGAGAAAACTTTGTCAAATTCAAGACAGGTTTCAGTATATCTTCATCAAAATCTGTCTGTATCTAAGATGGTGTCAGCAGGACAGGGAATGAATAAGTGAGACCTAGGCTGTAAGTTTATGATGAATGATTTTTGCAGTATCAGGAATTAATTCTATATTAAGTACTGGCATTCATCAGGTCGCAAAGAGGGAGGGTAATTCTCGAACTTTCTGCCAGATACATAAATCGTCATACTCCAACACAACTTGATCACAAATGTTCAGGGACTTTGAGAAAACTATGTTTTCTTAAAACTGTGGATGATGTGGACCAACCAGGAACCCGAAATATCCCAAAAAAAAGTAGTTTGCACAAGTCTTGGATATATTAAGTATTTCTGGTATGATTTTTAAAAAAGATGATATCAATTTTTCACCATATTAAAAAAATCAGCCCTGTTATTTGTCGACTGTTATTCGAGTCTGAAGTTAGTTTTAAATTGTTTACTATGCTTCTATGCTTTATTTTATGGTAATAACTTTCATTGTTAGGCCGATTTATTACCGAGGGAAAACGAATCCGTTCCAGATCACCTCATCTGAACTTTGTTAATGTAATAGTAACGTTGTTAATAACCTCTGAACTAGTCAACGGACCTTTCTGAAAAGCTGACCTGCTATTTGGTACAGCAGCCAAATAAACCATGCAATTGCTGAACCCCCATTGATAGCAGCAGCCAAGATGGCTGTAACTGGCATTACGGAAAGAATATCATTTATTAAGAGAAAGAATGAATGGCTTCTTCTTAAGAGTAAAAGTTCTAACAAGTAAGAATGACCGTTTCTGATCTCGCAAGGAAAGTAGCATCGAAGTTCTTTGGAAACCAAAGAACTGTCTGGTGCTTTGTTGTAGTTTGCTATTCACCAACGAAGTTCGCTTCTGTGTAAACAATAGCAATATTTGAATACAGCAAAGTTGGGGAACGATTGCCAAGAATACCAAACGCTGGGGGTAGAGTAAGCGGTCCTCCGAAGCGGAGGAGAGGGGTAGGGGGGTGGGTTTAGATGCGAACGCCGCCACTCCAATTGTGTCGCTGGGCCCTTCACCTCTTGGCCTGCGTGCAAAATTAATTGCTTCAACAAATCACGCCTTCCGATCCAATTACCGAGCGCCGGAGCTTTTGCAAATGAAATTCCGCCGGTGCATTAAGAACACATCGTTAAACGAATTTGCCATCGAATCGCGTCGAAAAGTGGGTTGTGCCGCCGCCTATCTCCCGTCGTCTTTATTCCAAAGAGTGAGGTATTGTACGGGGAGAACCGTCTGCCCGAATTGAAATAAGTCCGCCGAACGGCATGAATTAAAGATGATGTTTTGTCACCAACAGGAGTCAACGAAACGCGTAGACTGAATCATAGATGAAGTTACAGAAGAAGACTGGGCGCTAACCTAAGAGTCCAAAACTTTTAGACGTGTCAGAAGTCGTAGTTCGCTGTCTCTCCGTTACGATTGTCATTAAGTAAAGGGAAGTTATTTCTATGGATATACTAGTTGTTACACAGTTATTTATACATTAGAAGATTCACGAAATTCTACGACAGAAACTGGTATCTATCTTCTGGCTCATCTTTACTGGTCAGCGCGGCGCTTAATGGCAGAAATGCCAAGAGCTGGCGTTGGCTAATCAATCAATCAATCAATCAATCAATCAGTTATTTATACAGACCTGGCGCTGACCAGAGGATAAATACATTAATCATAAACAGGCTTAGTAATTTCTCAATTAACATCAGGATCACAACTCAAAATCTCAAACAACGCACCGAGCTGAAACATCTGTGGTTATCAAGCTGCTGAACACCGTGCGATTATAGAAGTCTCGTAGTTCTGAAATGTGCCGATAACGATAAACAAAGTTTCTGAAAAATGTATCCTAATATTTTTACCTAGTAATAATTAATTTGCCTTTAATAATGTTATTTTAATAATAATAAATTGTTGTACATGTGGGCCCGATGAGTGATAAGAGCGTTTGGCTGCCGGCTGGAGGTGAATGGAGCGGGTTCGATCCCGGGCCTCGGCGGAGGGCGGGGATTTTTCCACTCACTATTCTCCTCCAAAACGGGTCCTAGAGTCTACCCAGCCCTTTGTTGAATGGGTAACGCGTTACTTTCCCGTGGTTAAAGGTGGGCGGGTTGACCACTCGACCTCAACTTAGTCTCGTTGGTTACGGAACGCCGGAGGTCTTGCCTCCACGACCCCAAGGACCACAAAGACCTGTAGTGGGACACTTTAATTTTTTAATTGTTGCACAAAAATCTGTTAAAAAAAGCTTAACTTAGACTGCAAGTGCCACACCACAACGAGAGGAATAGAATTCATATGATTCAATAGTTAGGACATTCGGTTTAACGTAAGGAAAGCTAGGAGGCCAAGATTGGAATTTAGTCTAATTTAGCGTCGTGCAAGCTCGTCTTTTTCTCATATCAGGTCACTTCTTTCTTTCTTTCTTAAACATTAACATAATATATTTTGTGTTATTATATAGTGTAACTGAATAGTTACTGAAACCAGTGGAATTTGAATGAAACCTAAATAATATTGAAGACTTTCTAATCATATATACTTCAGGATCATGTAAATTTTATGTATTCCTATCGTATATTCTGTGATACCGACATTAATTATACATTCATTTAATGGTAGGATATTAAATAGTTTTATATTTAGCCCCTTCAGAATGCACGAAGCTTTCATGTTTTTCGATCAAGTGAGTTCTTCCCTGAATTCTCTCTTTCGTATTTGGTGATAGTTGTTTGAGAAAAGTTGCGTTGGAAAGCAGACTATCATCACGCCCTCTGTCGACCGAACTTTCCGTCGGAAATGATACCAAATTCATTCTTAAAGAAATGACGTTAACAATAACAGAAGAAAAAAAGTAAATAGATAAATAAGGAATTCTCCTTAAAAGTTATTATATCTGTTTACGTTTGGTTTTCTGTAGAATTGTGATACTCAGAATCGAATAACTATTCGAGCAAATTTTAGAAAACAACATATACAAACAAAAGCATACAGGAATCTAAACTTTGATGGCATCTTTATTTTACTTAATTTTTATTTTTCATTTCTTATTTAGAAAATGATTGTGAACAAGGAAAATTGATGGAAAAATTGATGGTGCGCTGTTTTTTATAAAATCGCAGGGAAGATGTATACAGGGTGATTCACGAAGATATGCAGAAACTTCGGGAGCTCATTCCACATTTAAAAGTAAAGAAAAAAAGTTATATAAACATAGGCCTGGAAATGCTTTGGTATCGAGTTACGGCTAGCGAAAGATTTCGCCCATAATGTAGTACAACAGTATGTGCATTACACCTCAGTTGTTGAATCTCACAATAAATCAAAACAACGCAATTCACATTATTGTTGAACAGCTGTTATTGTGTTGCCAACTTTTTTGTAGATTCTACTGGAGATACAGTTCTGCGGCATGTTTCATTCGATTTTTCAAGTCAACAACCGTAAGAAACCATTGATTTCGCCCCTTAATTTAACTTCCCAGACTTCCAACAAGTCTTCATTTAACCCAGGGTACTAAATTATGGGCGAAATCTTTCGCTAGCCGTAACTCGATACCGAAGCATTTCCGGATTTATGTTTATATAACTTTTTTTCTTTACTTTTACACGTAGAATGAGCTTCCAAAGTTACTGCATATCTTCGTGAATCACCCTGTATATATGTATTTTTTTTAACATTACGATACCGCAAGTGTTACATGTTTGGAGTAAATGTTTGAAAAGCTCCCTTGTTTTAAATTGGATTAGAAAAAGGTTTAAAAACTGTTTGTCGAGATAAAGTGTTGTCCGTCATCAACAACACTATTTGTCCTCGATTGCTGAAACTGTATGAGTAACTTAAACTTATGTTTAGCTAGTTAGTGGAAGATTCCTTTTCATACATATGGGAATCAAAAAACGCAGAAATGTGATTACGATTCAGTTCGCAAGCATCGACACTTCCTTTCTTGTAAACTTGCTTACGTTCATGCCATCAGCTGATCCATGTAACTTTCATTCCTATGTACTTTCTCCGTTTTCCTAATTTATCACCAGAGATCCTCCAAACGACTTTTGTGATTCGCCACGTTCTCCTCTTCTTCCTTTCCATGCCATTTTTTTATTAACAATTTTTGAATTTTATCAAAGGGATAATCGAAAGTACGAGAATATATATTTTTTATGTACATTCTAGACTCCAAATCCGAGAAGTCAAACATGTCTCAAAAATCAATAGAAATTTCAAAGTAATTACCAAAAACTAGTCAGAACAAACTGTTTTTGAGTTACTTTATCACAAAAGAAAGGAGACACCGGTTTTTTTCCTTGTTTGCTCTATAATGCTTGTTAAGAAGAAGCTTACAAACGATCAGAGATCCATCGGTAGCTACTCTTATTACACGGGTATAAAAATCAAGTCCTGTTCTAATATTTGTTTTTTTCAGAGCCACTTGTCTTGATACAGAATCAATCTTTTTTTTTTGCTTGGGTTCGTGTTTATCCATTGAGGAATTTCTCAGTCGACGTCTAATGATGAGAAATATTCAGCTCGACCCTCCGTGTCTTCGCAAACAGTCATTAACATGCATTTTGCTTGTCCCGTCAGATCCGATTTCGTATTAATGGAGTGTCTAGTTAGCGAACGAGTTCTCTCTGTTGCTAGGCTACGTCGGAGGAGAGAAGAAGAACAAATCTCTGGATCAACATTCGTTTTCACCAAAGTTATTTCAGATCGAAAGCAGATTTCGTCAGAGGCAAAGGATAGGATTACGGAGCGCACTAGCATGTGATCCGAAGGACTGGTCGTTACACAGTAATGCTGTTAAACAGTCAGGATTCGGATAAACTGAAAAAAGTAAAAAAAAAAAAAAGAAAAAAAAAGAAATAGGATTTTTTTTTTCCCTTAAAAATCTAAATTAGTAGTTTGGTATTCAGACCGTATTGTACATATGAAAGTGCTCATGAAGAAGCGGAAATAATAAAAAATTTCAATAATCAACAAGGTATATAATTGGCTTGTCAACTTTCTAACAATAATATAAAAAAATAAAATCTCAAAAAAGTTGTTAAAAACTCCAAAACTCGTTATCGGCGATAGCTCTCTTCAGACATACAAAAACATGGAGATAAAAAATAAAATAAAATAAAATAAAATTCCATTATTTTTAACATCACACCAAATTTAAATGTAAAAACTACATTTAATATGAAAAAGCAAATTTTCGAAAAGATTACATGTCTTTTCTTTTTCACGCCTTAAATAACAATTTTACATTTAAATTTGGTGTGATGTTAGAAATATTTAATAGAGGAGGCTTTAGGAGAAAAGACCTACTAAAAAAATATAGGAACTTTACATATAAAATTCCATTATGTATAGAAAATTATAATTTAAACAAATTAATGCTTTAAAAAGGTCTAGTAACATGAAGGAAAGAAGGTGACTTATTTAAATTATAAATTCATAATGGAGTATCTCGAATAGCTGAAATCGATTGTGACATTTTTTTATTATCAATATATTAAATTTTTTAGTTATGTCGTTGTTTAGTAATTTATTTCGTATAATATGAAAAGTCGTTTGGGACCGCGAAGGAAAAAAAAAATAATTCATAGAAAAACGAAGATTTGTTGAGACATTCTGGCACCGGAACCGAATGTACGTATTTTGTCTGGAAGATCTTTAGACGATGCGATATCTACTGAAATTATGGTTTCTAGGACAGTTTTTATGTTGTGATCACTGACGGATGGATATACGGTTTAATATTCCATTCTACACCCTTCCGTTGTAATATTTCTTTATCCTTAAAGATTATAAAAACAAGGAATTAAATAATTCACAGCTAACTTAACGCAAAGGGTTGTTGTTGGAAGTGCAGGATATCAAAAGGCACGATCAAATGGGGCATAGTGGTGGTCTAAAGCCGCTCTCGTTCGCTGTGACCCGTGGGGAAGTACAAGGCACACTTTTGATAAAGGGTTGGGTAAACTCTGAGACTTATTCCAAAAGTCAAGAGGAAAAAATAAGAATAAAAAAAAAAATCTAAAATCCCGGGGAATCGAATCCGTCACCTCCAAGAGCGTTAAGTAACCTGATCCCTTGAAAAACACTTAAAATTTATTTATTTCTATAAATTTTAAGCGTTTCTTCTTAAACAAAACATTAATGAAAAAAAAAAAAAAAATCATGGGTAGACGATGATGTCGTGATTTCTCTCTTTCTCGGTTCCTCTCACTCGACCAATTGTGAAACGTGTGTCAAAACGGGACAAATTAACTAATTACCAGGTGAAGACATTACGTCCACCCATTCACAAACGTCCACCTCAACTTAACAAACTGAAGCGGAAAGACGTATAATGGCTTTTCCAGGAGAAAAGACTGCGTTTTGGGTTAAGAAAAAAACAAACAAACCAAAAATCCTGTTCCGTCAGTTATTACGTCACTTCTTACATTTAACTAAAATGACAGCAAAAGGAAAACGACGGCGCAACACCGCGAAGGGAGAAAATTAAAAAGAGCTAAGTAAAGAAACCTAAGCTCACACCCACGTAACGACCCGGAAACCAAATCGCAACTCTTGGTTGAACTAACGAAGCCGACTTTTAATTAGGGATAATGCGATTACGGAATCCCCTTCCCCATTTAGTAAAAAAAAAAAGTGGGGGATAGAAAACAGAAAGAGAGAAGGGGATAAAGACAGACAGTTAAGACGGTTTCAATATGTTCTTTTGTGAGAAATAAAGAGGTCGTTACGAGTTAAAAAACGAAGACCCCCGCCGTAAAAGAAATGTCCTCGGAAAAAATGCCAAGTGTCCTTAATCACTAATGACCCAATTAAGACGATTTAGAAAGAAAAAAAAAAGAAAGCCTCCCCCTCTTTAAGTGAACTTTCTCTTTCAACCTAAACTTCAAGCGAAACTTAGCACAACTAATTGAAGATTGTTCTCTTTTTTTTTTTTTTCTTTTCTTAAAAACTACGAATTTCCCACGGTTGGTTATTTTTCCTCCTCCACTTTTTCCATTTAAAAATTTATGTAAGAATCTAAATTTAATAGCACGGAAAAAAAAATATTAAATACCAAAAAATGCCAGATTTATAAATAAACTACTGTCTAACACATTTATGTTGAGGATCCCGTATTTTCGTGATTTCACGTAATTTACGCGAGAATAGTCTCTATCCATGTCTTCTCACAAAATATTGAAATATTTAAATGAATTATAATACGGGGAAATGCATGAGACTTTTACTACATTTTAATATAGTTTTAATAAATTGAAATTAGTCAATAAACAAACAATAAATTCATTAGGTAGCATTTTCCTAGTGACAAGACATTAAAAATACTAAATTTCTCGAGACCTGCTGAAGAGGCTAATGGCGAGATCTCGAGAATTTCGTAATTCTCGCGCAAACGTGATCGTCAAAATAAATGTGTTAGACTTTAGCATTGCTGACAGTAAAAGTACGGAATAATAACGCGATGTTTTTATATCCTATGTCTACGTCACTGAATATTATAATAGAGGACTGGAAACACACTTTTTCCCCCCAACCGCCTCTAAACAACGAAAAGTAACTGAAATTTACAGATTCGTCCAAGACAGCGGCGCCACCGTCAGCGTTTCGGAATGACAATGCTCGGATGATGCTTTTTTTCAATTTTTTTTTTTTGGTTGAGAGCTAGTGGGTTTTGGCATTTTGCATCGATCCAAATATTGGGGAAAAAAAAGAAAAAGAGTAAATTTAGTGGAAGGGATTTATCTCTAAAAATTAAACCTGAAGAAGACCAGTAAAGAATTTGTAGCTGATCGAAATATTGTTATAAAAAGATGGAGAATAATGAAAATATACTGAAAAATACCATATACTAATAGAGGGTGTACTGTATATATTTAATTAGAAAAAAAAAAAAAAAAGCTGCTTTTCTTAAGAAAAAGGTTATAGACCTCCATCCCAGAGTGAGATATTACTCTGCTTCACGACAGAAATCAACGGGAATAAAAATAAAAATAAATCAAATTTGAGATCAAGATAATTGTTATTTTTTATATATTTATTTATTTTACACTTTTTAAAACATCTTAATGCAAAGCCGCCTATTCTAAATTTATATTATTTTAAATAAACAACAGCAAATGCCAGGAATACAAAATTGTTCTCCATTACGGGAATTTACTATAGTGCTGCTGAAGCAATTCTCAGACAAATAATTGTACATAGTTTAAACGACTTAAACGATTAAAAAAAAATGTTACACACCAGAGACTGAGGCTTAACCAACCGAGGGCAATCGACAAACGCTCTTCCCATACGTTAAGCTTGAATGAAAACAAGACTTTTTTTCTTCTTTTTCTGCCATTGCATGCATTTGGGTGGAATTCCTGTTAAGTAATGCAACCTTCTAACGTTTTTTTTTTTTCAAGAAGGACAAAGGACCTCTTTTTTTTTATGCAATCATTTGAGTTCTGAGAATGTGACAGAAGATAATTCTTCTCTGTGATTACAGGATGACAGAATAAAAATAAGCCTTTACGACAGTGGCGGATTTAGCACTTGAGAGGCCCTAGGCGCAATTCAATTTTGAGGCCCCCTCTAAATATTTTTTACAACAAAAAGGAAATACTTGGGTGGATGGGGCCCCTAGGCTGACTGGTGAGGCCCCTAGGCTTGCTTTTACAACCAAAAAAAAAAAAAAAAAAGGAAATCTTGCTTTTATAACCAAAAAAAAAGGAAATAAGCTAAATAATTTTTAAATTTTGAGGCCCCCTCGATATGTGAGGCCCATGGCGCGCGCCTCCTGTGCCTAATGGGAAATCCGCCACTGCTTTACGAATTAATAAAAAAGTAAATAAATAAAAATCTTATTCACAAATACTAGACTGCACAGTAGGAAAAAAACCTCAAAATCGCTTTCGGAATATTTTATTGTTGTTTTTTTTTTTAAATGGCAAATACAAATTTCACAGAGTTCTTGTACTGCTAGAGATTGGATCATACTTTGGTGCCGACATTAAACAAGATAGATAGGCGTGCAACTTTCCAATACCTCATTAGTAAGCCTCCGAAATGATCCTGGAGGGTGTAAACTTGGAAGCGACACATTCTGCATGGTTTATTTATCGTGTTAATGCAGCTTTCAGGAGATTCGTGTATTGGTTGCTTTTAGTTTCTAAAGTTCTTCATCTCTGGGACCAATTTGTACCAAACTCAATAGTAAGTTTCAGCATCCTCATTTACATCTTGATAATTCTGCTTTGATAGCATCGCAGTTTCGTGCCTTTTGGTCTTTAGATCTTTACTTCTACAAGTAGATTGAGGTTACGAAAGGAAAAACCTATGATAAAAATTTCAGCTCCCTGTGACAATTAGTTACGCGTTAATTGATCATAGTCTGGCATATATCCGTATTTCGACTTTAGATTCTATTTCTTTGTTTAACCTTTTTCTTCCATCCAATGCATAATGTGATGCCGTAATGAATGTACATTTACAATGTTTACTGAACGTACAATATCCGTTGTTTAGATAATCTTTATCTTCTTCTGGGCTTTTATTAAAAAAGGTCTTGCAAATCTTGTTCATTTTCGAAATTTTGGACGTTTCGCTTCCGGGAGATTTCCCACCTAGGAATGAAAGCGATGCGTCGTATTATTCCAAGCTTTAACCCGTGTATAAATCTCTGAATTAGCAGCAAATACAATCGAGTATTCAAATACCGTCTGGATTCGATGAAGACAATAAACAAAGTCCAGGGAAACTGCGTAGTAACGACAGCCACAAATGCTCTGAAAACTGACAAAGGATGTAAGAAACAACAATGAATATAGAAAGAAAATGATTCATCTGATCGGAGCAGTTTATGGCAGATTTTTTTTTCTTTTTTCTTTTTTACTTTCCTGTAATTTACAGACAACTCAATTCTCGGTTTACGAACGAGTTCTGTTCCGAGATGTTGATCATTATACATTTCATTCGCTATATGAATCTTGCATTGCTGATCTTCTATAATACATATACGTTAGTAGCTATTTTAAAGTATGAAAACCCATGTACTACACATCAAAGGGTGTATACATACGCTTTATTACAATTTATGTATGCGTTACGATTTTATCGTACACAATTACGTTACGTAAGATAAAAAACAAAACAAAACCAAGATATGGAACTTAAATAAAAACCTTCAGTTATGAAACAGAAATAGAGAAAAGGAATATTAACATAATATTTTTTGATAATTATATAATAAATATATTTTGTAAAAGTTTATTTTAAAATCTTGCAATTATGGGTCACTATACGTTTGGCATTTCGTTTTTTAAGCAACTATCTATCGGCGATTTAAAGAAATTTTGTATGAGTTGTGACATTTGTTGCAACCTTGCAATTAACTAATCAATAAATAAATGCTATCTTAGTTTGGAATGACCTTTTTCGATTTCGGTCAAAATGGTTATCTGACCACTTAAAATTCATAAGCAAATAAGGTTCCCTGTACGGGCCGTCTACTTTTGGCCTACGCCATGTACAGTCGGACCTCTATTTAACGAACCTCTATTTTGCGAATTTCTCTATTTTGCGAACTTTTCTTTGGAACCAAGAACATTTTGCTAATTTCTTCGTAAAATAACCTCCAAATAACGAAGTGCATTTTCTATTTAACGAACTTTTTTTGTGGTATCTATTTTTTTTTTCTCCTTGAAATGTTTTTATTATTAATATTCCCTTAGAGGAAATGAAAGAAATGTAGAAACACATACAGCTGAGGGAAAAAGAAGAAATTAACGATGATGTGCTGATTGATGATTATCTTTCACTTGATTTTGAATTTGAGACCTCAGAAACACTAACTTATTCGGGTTTTTTGGACAGTGTGAAAAATAAAAACAATACAGCAATGAATTGCGATGAAGATGAAGATGATGAAAATGGAAATAATCATGATGAAGAAATAAAAAAAAAAACCCTTCGTATGATGAAATGCTAATAACAATTCGACGCGGATTATAATTTGAAAAAAATTCTGAAGGGGTTTTTGGTGCATTGCAAAGATGCGAGACATACTATGAGCAAAAACACTTTTTCATAAACAAAAACAAAAAAACTCAGACAAAATTAACAGACTTTATTAGTAAAATTTAAGTACGGTTGTTGTATTGTATGCTTATGTCATTAAGTTATTACTTTTTTTAATAATATTTATTGTTTATGTCTGTTTTATGTAGTTTAAAGTAATTTTAAAAGGTGAATCTCTATTTAACGAATTTTCCATATAACGAACTTTTTTTCGGTATTTAGCGACTTCGTTAAATAGAGGTCCGACTGTACTTGAGTACATAGAATCCCAATCGTAGTATATCGACCAAAAAAAATGACGATGCTTAACTGACATTTTAGTTTTCGTTAGCAATATTTAGATAAGGACTTTTACATTTACGTGGGACATTATTCTAATTTGGTATTCATTTATGTAAACAGATATAACAACACGGTTTCGCCAACAACCTCATCAAATCGCCTTTTCCCCTCCTCCTTAATGACTTTAACCTTTTCAGTGGCTCGTTAAGCCAAGCGTCTCCGAAGTTTTCCCAGAGCCGAAATTTGCAGCGATCGGTCGCCGGCGGAACACCCACCCGCGGCCTTCGAATGATGAACGCTAGATGATGCGTCTCCGACGTTGAGTCAGGTTCTACTTTCACCACCTACGCGCCTCCGAGAAAGGACGAGGAAATGACGTCGCTGGCATTTAGACCAACAAAAATCCATCGCGTGAAAGCAAGATTCGATGAAAAGTTTAATACTCCCGTGTGGGAAGATGAAACAATAATGAATAACAGAACTTCGAACTCTGGCATATGATTAAAGTTCATACGCAGCTATGGGGGAAAAAAAAATGCCACAAATTTTCGTTTCCGTACACAATTGTGAAGAATGATTTTCATTGTTCTATACTTTTTCCTGTTTTTTATCATTTTATATTGCCTATCATTGTTATTTACGTGAATAAAATACCATTCTCAATTAATAACTACTTGTTTTTCTTCGAAAGTATTGTTGTTCGCTGAAAGACAATCTGGTACTAATGCAGTCCTGGAGTCCAACATAAACGGTTCGGCGGCCGGACTAAAAAATTACCGTATATATAACAAGGAATCACTGCTTTTTTTAACAGGATTACACCGTTTTTCGAAATAACAGTAATACACCGTTATTTGAAAGTCTCGCCGTAGTCTCGCTGTGAAACGTGAAAGTTTCAGAATTACGCATGCGCAGTGGCTTTTCTTTCAGCGGCAAATTTACCATTGTTTTAAGCGGGTAATTTACCATTAAAAAGACGGTCACCGTTTCTTGCAAATATTACGGTCATTTTAACGGTAATAAGTCGGCAGCCATAATTGACGGTTATTTACTGTTTTTTCAACGGTCAACTTCTTACAGTGTAGCCAATTAAATTCCCTCGCAGCCCCAAACTGAGAATGGCTGTTCAGACATATTAAAAAGAAATGATTAAACTACAAATATTTATTTTTTTGTTGGGAATTGTATAATAGTATCGGGTGTGTCATCCAGGAGCATCTTGGCCTCTAACAAAGCCCAGAACAACAACTAGCAGACTGCAGATTTGGAAGCGTGATAAGCGTACCGTTTCTTGCCCACTTTCTCCATTTTGCTTACGACCAAATCACACGAAAGAGGTCTTACGTTTTCTGCCTTGAGTTTCTGTTACTGAAACAAACAAAAAACAAAAAAAAGACAGAGTTCCGCTCAGACGAGAAGAGATATGGAAAGTAATATGCTACACGTCATAAGTTATACAAAAGAACCAATCACCGACGAGATCCAACGTTTTGGCGGCATCTGTCGAGAACTCGCAGAGTCCTTAAGAAAATTTTGTAAATTAATCAACTCAATTCTACAAATTCTGTAGAAAAAAAAAATTATTTTCTTTTTAAAAAATCTTCGATTTTCAATTATGGCCAAATCGCATGAAAGAAGTTTCTCTCTTAGTTTTCTGCCTCGTGTTTCTGTCACTGAATACAGACAGAATTCAAATCACACAGTAACAGTTACTAATGTGTCTGCTAAAAACTAATTCTTCCGTCTGATTTGGCCGTTATTGAAACAGCAAGAAAAACAAAATTTGCAGCCCAAATTGCAAGTCTGACAGATATGATTATTACCTTATGACTTGTAGAGATTCGGAAAGGAGAATGGGCAGATCTGCCCCACCCCTGTATAGCGATAAGATACATAAGTAAGAAAAGATTTCCTTCAATAGAATATTTTTTTATAAATACGACTTGTCTCAATTATTAGTCCGTTCGGAGTTATATACATCTAGATATGACGTTTGAGTCATTGATTGTAATGGGTGCGGGCGGCAGAGAAGCCAACCACCTACAGACAGGGGGTGCTTGGCTTCCCTGCCACCCACATTCACCACAATCAATGACTCCAACGTTATATCTAGAAGTATATAACTCCGAACGGATTAATAATGGCGACGATTCGTAATACTAACATATGTTCTATGTAAGGAGATCTTTCTGTAGGTATATATCTTATCACTATACAGGGTGGGGCAAATCCCCATAGAGTTTGCCCATTCTCCTTTACGATTTCCGGTCTGTGGTCACTTCTTCTCTCAAAAGGAAGTGGCTGAAAACGAAACATGTAGGCTCGCTTTGATTTCGTGTACAATGTGAAACCACATTTTGTGTGTGTGTTTATAATACAGAAAGCAATATAATCGTGATATGACTTTTGTAATATTTCAAATTATAATCTACACCTTTTGAGCGGCAAATTTCCCCACAATGCCTTGCGGGAGACCGAGCAATAAATCACCTCGGGAAGAGAAAAGTGCGGCTCTTAGATCCGTCAGCGAAGGGAAAGCGGAGGACGACTGGAGTGATTGGATGGGACTGAATGAAAGGCAATGACAAAGTGCAAGAATAACTCAATGCACGAGGGTCTAAAACACTCGTAAAAGAGTCCAACTGCCCACCAGGGAATAAGGATAGACTTTTTTTCTTCTTTTTTTTTTGAAGGAAACCATCAGGGGTTCAAATGTTAAAACGATGACGAATGACTTGACTGGCAATTCAACCTTCGACACTCCACACTTAGAAATGGAAAATTCTAGCCACAAACTCTGCTTTTAAATCTAAAAGTTTTTGACGAATTTCTTACATAATCTTTGGTTTTAAGTGAAAAACAAGAAAAAAGGACATCATCTTCTGGTTCACAAGACAATCTGAGTTGAGAATGGGGCGGCGCATGTCCTTTATTTTATTTTTTTAATTACTTAATATAATAATATTCAAATAATTGCGTCAATGTAAGCGAATACCGAAACATCTTTTGCTTAATAATGTGAGACTAAAATGTTTACCAAGTGACATCTTGGAAAAGCTGTTTCATGTTCTTTGGCGATCATCAGCCAGGAGCAGTCACCAGTAAAACAACGAGGTCTCCGTACTGAGGCTAATAGGAATGATCATCGGAATCGCAGTGGTGCCTCAAAGGAAAAAATAAACAATGAAAAACTCACTAATGAGAAATGAGTAAGAAAATTCATGTGCCTTTGTAAATAATTTCGTCTCACCTATTGTTATTTATTAATAATTCAAATGCGCAGTTTGAATTTTATGTTTTAAAAAAAATCATTGAGGCCTGCGCACTGCTGGCACATGAATTTTCTCACTAATTTCTCATTAGTGAGTTTTTCATTGTGTATTTTTTTCTTTGAGGCACCACTGCGCTTTCGGACGATCATCTTTTCCTTAATGTTACATTATTTTTTTGTTTTACTTCAATCGACTGACTTTTGCAGGGAAAAAAAAAAAAGCAGTGAATGAATTTTCTTAAAATTTTGCATGCATATTTATGGATACGAGACTATCTCGCCTCAATATTTGAAAGGAGAGAAAAAAAAACAAAAAAACTTTCAACCAATTTTACACACTGGAGACGTGAAATCAAAGTGTTTTCTTTTTTTTTTTAATGGACCCAAATAGACAAGATTCAATGACAATCAATAAAAGAACAATGTGATTCGTTTATTAACAGAACAGTTGACTAGTAAAAGCTATCAGAATCCATTTGTGACCACCTAAATCTAAAAGACAATATATTAACTTTTTTAAAAAATAATGGTTCTCCTTGTGTTTCAAAGGATGGGAAAAATAATCAAGAAAATTACAACTTTTTCTTTAATAACTCATAATGAAAGTAAATCTTAAATAACTTTGACAGCAATTATGATTTATAATATGTCAATAATTATTTGTTTATTTTATTTTAATTTTTCAAATAGGCTGAACCGATATTTTATGAAATCGTAAATCACATGACTCAAAATGGCGGCCAATAACTACAGCGGCGCTCTTGGTATTTCTTATTAAATAATTAACATTGTACTACTTTATTGTTTCCTCCAACGTTGTAAATACAATCTTTAAAAATGCATTCGATTTATTTTGAATGTCTTGAGTTGCTCCATTAGTTACTGGGCAACCGGAAATAACGTCGAGGCATGGGTCGCTCATTCATTCATAGACAAATTTAAACCAGGTTGTTTACAAACGTCTTTCGACATACGCAATAAACGCGGCCACGCTCTGCCTTGCAGAAAATGCGCTGCGCTTTGGACTCCATCGAACACAAGTCTAACATTGGGATAAAGTTAGTGACATTCAGAGGGGATTATTGTCGGGGCCTGCAAAGGAGAACGAATTGCCTCATTTTCCTCAAGGCAGCGGAGGACGACATCTTTAAAACCGAGACGAGAGGGAAAAGTTTAGACAATGAAGCATCACGGGCACTGCCAAGTCGCGCCGCGCTCAATAAAAGACTCGAAGTTTCTTAGTCTCCTGAACAAAAGAAAGCAGCCGGTTGCCGTCTCAAAGGAATTCATCAGCGCACGGGAAGAGTAACGCTATCACCGCCTTTAGGTTTTAGTTTTTAGACCGTTCAGTAAACAGCGTCTCTAAAGGCTTCACCGTACTCTGTAAAAAGCAGACTAGACAAAAGCTCGAATGCTTCAACTTACTCCACAGTCTACAAATGAAAAGTACAGTAGACAAATGAACATCTACAATTATTACCAATTCTGTATCAATGAAAACCCAATGGTCTAATGATTATGTGCAATTACATCCCCCACAGCAATGGTAGCTCTGTAATAACAACACGATACATGTAGGAAATGCATTTAATAAATAGTAATAATGTTTTTTATCCTTGATTAATAATGTTACCCAGCATGATGCAGGAAAGATCGAATTAGAGCTAAGACTTGAGTAAGATAAAATGATTTCTTTTTTTTTGGAAGAATCAACCAAATACTACATATATTTTTTTTGTCATATTGGACGAATCTTATGAATCCACTGAATTTCGTCCACTGTTCTACAAGGGAACGTTTCTTGGCATCTTTCGAATCTTAAGAATCCAGTATCAAAATTGGAAATTTCTTCTTGCTACAAGTCGCGCCCATTTCATTTTAGTTTCTTAAAAGCCCACTTCATAGAAAGTATATATCGTAAAAAAACGAGTTTTTATTATTATTATTATTATTATGTATAAATTTTGGGTTTCTCCAGCAAAGGCAACATGGCGAGTCAAGGACCAAAGCATTTATTGCCAAGTATAAAAAGAAAAATGTGCAAGACTGGTTAGAAATGTGTGTTTGTGTCCATAAATTTTCTAACTATGCGTGTTGTGTTGAATACCATAGCCTTTTGGAGTTGTGCATAAGTCCTAGTGTGCTGAGTATGTCGTGCAATTATTATTATTACTATTATTAGCAATTTGTATTCAAAATTCCTTCAATTATTTTTTAAAAACGATTGTCACACAAATAAAAAAAGAAAGTACATGGACCTTTAAAGTAAAATTCCACAGATTATTTATCTATCTATATATCGGGTGATCGCAATTTAAAAATACCCCTATTCAACACTATCTAGAGATTTGTAGCAATGAAATTTGGTAAGATGCCCTATTTCTGGAGAAAAAAAAAAAAGTGTCAAAAGTCACCTATGCCATTTGTGGCGCTGCAAGAAACAAATATTTTGTTTGTAAGACACTCATGATATAAAGGCCTACCCTTAGCGATGCAAGTCAACTGCTCATCTGAAATGTAAAACCTGAAGGCGATCAATACCGTTCCACGGCCGACTTTAAACTGATTGGCTGTGGATATCCTAAATTTAGTGTCAATTACCGTTCAAGGGTGCCAAACTTGCACATGTCCTCGATACACCTCACTTTTTAGGTCCCACAACCAGAAATCACAAGGATTAAGATCAGGAGAACGAAATGGTAAGAAACGATCACTCAAATTGTTGTAGAAACTGATGTATACAGAGAGTCCGTAAGTGGAGGTGCTCCATCTTGCATGAACGTGGTTGACTCCAGTCATTGTCGCTGTTGCAGTTGGGGTATGATAAAGGTGTTGAGCATCTTTCAGTTTCTCTGGGCCGACATTAGTTTGAATCAAAATAATGCCAATTTAAAGATCGTTTCATCATCTATCCAATGATACCACTGAAGACAATAACAACACCCCGAATTAATATAAATCGATGAAAAATCGAATGAGGGTCGTAATTAAGGCTAGAGGAGGGAATACCCGATATTAATAAAGATTGTTTTATAAATGTTTTCTATTGAATTTTGTTTTAATCGCCATTTCCCAGGCTGTCAGGAAACGAGGTTTTCTGCTAGGACATTCCTCCAAAAAGCACTCTGCTGACACGCAATACACATTTAAGTGGGATCATTGGATAGGTGATGAAACGATCTTTAAATTGACATTATTTTGATTCAAACACAAATTGCGAATCGTGAGGAAAATAAAACAAAAAGTAAAAAATGCCCGATTTTTCTCTGCTCTCAAGTGTATATGAATGAATGTTTAAAATCAATATTAACTACAGACGGACCTCTATTTAACGAACCCCTATTTTGCGAATTTCTTTATTTTGCGAACTTTTCTTTGGAACCAAGCCATTTTACTAATTTCTTCGTAAAATAACCTCCAAATAGGGAAGTGCATTTTCTAAGTAACGAACTTTTTCGTGGTATCTATTTTTTTTTTCTCCTTGAAATGTTTTTATTATCAACATTCCCTTAGAGGAAATGAAAGAAATGTGGATACAGCTGAAGGAAAAAGAAGAAATTAACGATGATGTGCTGATTGATGATTATCTTTCATTTGATTTTGAAGTTGAGACCTCAGAATACTAACTGAATCGGATATTTTGGATAGTGTGAAAAATAAAAACAATACAGCTATGAATTGCGATGAAGATGATGAAAATGGAAATGATCATGATGCAAAAATAAAAAAAAACCTTCATATGATGAAATGCTAAAATCATTTGAAACAATCCGACGCGGATTAAAATTTGAAGAAAATACGCCTGAAGGGGTTTTTGGTGCATTGCAAAGATGCGAGATGTACTAAGAGCGTAAACATTTTTTCAAAAAAAAAAACAAAACTTAAGACAAAATTAACAGAAATTATTAGTAAAATAATATGGTAATGTATGCTTTATGTCGTTAAAATTATTACTTTTTTAATAATATTTATTGTTTATGTATTTTAAATCTGTTTTATGTAGTTTAAAGGAATTTTAAAAGGTGAATCTCTATTTAACGAATTTTCCATATAATGAACTTTTTTTCAGGATTTAGCGACTTCGTTAAATAGAGGTCCGACTGTATTTCCATTTCCATTTTTAAGTTATTTTTAAAGCTAAATTTAAAATCCGAAACAAATAAGTTACCGTATCGCTGAAAAGATTCAGACAAGCAGTCTTTAATTTTTATTGTCTAATGAGATACTTTATAGATCTGTATATCGGTCAACGGGTCAGTAACGTTGTTTCTGATAAACTCTTCGGATGTAACGTGCATCAGTAAACAAATGAGGTATTTTGGTTTTTTTTTTACCATTTCTGAATTCAGTTTTCATCACCGTTGAAGCAAATCGTAAAAGACCTATCTCTATAGATCTACCAGCGGTCGGTTGGTTTACTTCTGAAGGAAGCCGTAAAACCTTTACCTAAATGGCCCGGAACAACGGGTCTCCCGCCGAGAGGAAGGCAGGCGCCCTTTCAACGGGGGCCTGACTCAGGACGAGAGGCTCTGGAATTCACGGCGAGTTTAACGAAATCTCAAGAAAAAAAAAACCTTTAGGGCTACGCGTGAATTTGCTCGCGATGGAGCCAAGTTCAGCGATAAGCGGAGACATCAATGAGGCATTGTCCGACGAACGAAGGAACGCCGGAAAAAATATATTCCTAACCGAATTGTAAAACCCAAGGCAACGTTAAGAGAAGCGAGCGAGAGAGAGTTCTTTTTCTAGGGTTGGGAGGAAAGTAAATTGCTCACAGCTGCGTTCGCTTTTCCAGCAGAAACTTTCAGCTCTCTTTATAAAATGACGAATTTAAGTGGCTTAAAAATTTTTGCGAATGTAAGTGAAGGAACACGTGACTCGAGGGAAAAAAAACTTCAAATCGAGCCAGACGATGACGAAGAAGAAACTACAGGGACATCCGGACTCTTCGATAGAGGAACCAAAAGAAATGGTTTTTATGTTAACTCTTATACTCGTACCACTTTCTGTCAGAGGACGGCAATAAATGCCTCTTTGTTGGAGTCATCGTACTATTTCAGTGTTTGTTTACAGGTACTCCTCACTTTACGACCGAGTTCCGTTCCGACCACTACGTCAAGCGAATTGGTCGATAAGCGAGGAGCTTGCCCGGGAATATAGGATCGTAGTAAAATTATGAAATTATAAAAATTATGCAACAAACTTCAAATTTATTGATAAAATGACATGCATATGTACATATTATCATTTGGTTATCTGGAGCAGTAGAGGGTCCAGGTAAGGGAGATGACGACGATGAAGTGTGAGTGGTCGTTAAGCAGATAGGTCGTCAAGTGTGGAGTACCCGTACTGAAATTGATAAAGGGCTGCTAAGTGATTGTATTCGTTGCTGAAATCGCAAGTAACAATTGTATTCATACAAGTATCGAAAGATTAGAAAAATGCCCCTGATGATGATGCGCAACGCCAGTATGAAACATGTAGGAGAAAAACGTATTTTAAGATGAATGTTCTCGAACAATTTGAATATTTTTGTAAAGGAATAATTTTCTTTAAACAATGAATACAAATATTTCTTAAAGATAACATTTTAGTAAAGGTAATTTCATATTAGTTAAAAATATTATTACAACAAATACTGAGAACAAAATGAAAACTCCTAAACATATCAATTTTCGATGTCTTATTACCTTGACATGATTTGATGTACGTTTAAGAAAATAAAGCCATTTTAAGATGATCTTTTTCGTATTCTGAACTTTCAACACTGCCCTGTTACTGATTCCTAGGGACAATGAATGGAATAAGAGATTTGGAAAGCCATTGTCACGGAGAAGACGGGGACGCGAATAAGTGAGCGAATGTATAAATAAACAAGAAAGGCGACTGAAAGCACCTCTGTCTGCCGTTATGCAACCGAAGCAGGTAGCAATTAGCTGTGACCTTTTGTTGGAAGACCCCGGGAGGGCGAAATGGTGTTGACGTAGAATCACGAGCCTCGTAGGATTTAGAGGATTACATCATCCTACGAAACTCTCCTCGGAGATTAAGGAATTAGATCATGCGTACTTTTCGGGGGGGAAATGACAAATCAGCTTTCGAAAGCGGGTCGGGGGTTTTGGGTTTGGAGATTTCCTCCACTCACACATAGTGGGAAACGTTAATCTTAATGTTTGTTTCACCTTTTATATATATTATTCTTTTATTCTTTTACTGGATTGTCAAAAAATGTAAACTTTTAAATAATTCTGTAAACTATTTACAGGCAACGAATTATTGTTAATAAAAAATAAAATAAGTAAATTAATAAATAAATCATATATTAAAAATACCATCACTGTTCCTAGTCTAGTATTACCGTATATGGAATTTTATTTTTTAGGACCGCAAACAAATCAAAGTACCGTATATGCTCCAATAAACGCCGAGTCTCTTATTGTCGCCGGTCTCTAATAAGCGCCTGGCTGCAGAGGGGACACGACCAATAGTAGCCGGTCTCTAATAGTAGCCGGGTCTTTGATATTTGCCTACCGGTACTAGTATAAGCGTCCATATCTTTGTAGTCGTGCATATTACCTTACGGTACATTGCCTTACAAAATACCGCCGAAAAGGTCATTTGACATTGCCTTTAAGATTCGTGCTGTTGAATACGCGAAAGAAACTTCCGATGAGGCTGCCGCCCGTCATTAGCAGTGAAAGGTACAGAAAGACATTGCCATTTATCTTTAACAGTCTTATGTAGCATGTGAAATTCAAATAAAGTAGCTGTTTGTAATATTAGCCGGTATTTATGTGTAAAAATACTGCTTTCTGAAGGTTTTTGTTAATAATGGCCGGCCTCTAATAGCAGCCGGTCTCTATTAAGCGCCGGGAGCCGAGGCTAGTTTTGCAAATAAACGCCGGGGGCCTCTTATGGAGCATATACGGTAATATATTTCGAATGCAAAACCGTTTTATGTATCGATAATTTAGCATTATAATGATAAAACAAATCACTACTGAAAATTAATGCTTTTAAGATATTATTTAAGATGTTCTTAGTTTGAGAAGTTACAGAACTGGTTTTCGTTAATTTCCTTAGAAGAAAATATTCGAAAGTTCGAATTTATATTTTTAGATTTTTTATTAACATTCTTATAATAATGACTTTGATAATGTTTTTTTTTTTTTTTTATTCGAATTTCGTTTTTTCTATTTTTTTCCCTGTTAAGTTTGCTATAATTTGGTATAACACACCTAAAGAAATTTTATCACATGTAAATAAAATAAATAAATAAAACTAAAAAACTATTTTAGACATTTGCTTCTTCAAGTAGGATAAACAACAATGGCTGAGAGCAAGTGTTTACCAAGCGACATCCTAGAACAGCGAGTAGTCAACACTAAACAGAGAGGTCTCGGTACCCAGGCTAATATGAATAACAGTCAGAATCGCAGTGGAGCCTCCGAAGCAAAAATAAACAATAAAAACTCACTAAAAAATATATATATATATATA
>JAFIDM010069772.1:42265-85982 GCA_023159025.1 Thereuonema tuberculata
ATTATTGAATGTGCCGGATGATCGGATGCCGGATTAGCGGGGTTTTACTGTACAATGTTGATGTTTGTGAATGCCTGTAGAGCGCGACACAATTTGCGGCCTGACGAAGTCTCCGCTACGTAACACATGCCTTCCATTGACAGAAGGGTTCCTTGTTTTTAATACGGGAAGTTAAAAAACTTTTATAGGATACTATGAGGAAAATGCCCTACTGAGTTCCTAATGGCTGCAGAGCTAAGGGACAAAAACTCTTTATCTTAGAACGCTGAAACTTTAATGATGCATAGATAGAAGAGCGAGTTTCCAACTGAATTTAGTGTAAATCAGGAGCTTATAGTTTAAATACCAAATTAAAGCTTTGTAATTAAAGCGATGTTATCAGGATAAATAATATTCTAGATAATATTATCTAGAAAAATTGAAAACGTACTGGTAAGTTTATACACATAAGTTTATACTACCCAATGTTTATTTGAGTAAATATTTTTATTTTCTTCAGCTTGGTAGCTGGGCTTTCGAAAGCTGGTATGCGAACTATACGTTTCTTATTATTCACACGTGTTTCCAATGTGTGAAAAGGTAAATAAACTCACTATTACCAACATACTTAACCGTACACCGCTCTGATGATTTTCAAAAAAAAACTACATTTTTATTCTTTCTTAATTTCAACACACACTTCATTGTTGGCTGGGCAACGTGTCTTGCTCTCATTCTCTAAACCGCAGCCTTAACAACCTTCTTTCAACGTAAGGAAGAGAAAGAGAAAAAAAAAACCAAGACGCATCCATCATACGAGGAAGAGAATCTGGTATCTTGGTCCTCGAGGATGATGATGACGACGACCTTGTACTTCTTGGTAACAAGGGCGTAAGTAACATCAATTGACTTCAGAGGAACAGGAAATTATTCATCTCCGCTGGAAACAAAAGCTAATTAGCCAACAAATCAATTTTCAATCCATTAAGAAAAAAAAAAATCTTCAAGAACTCCCCAATTAACATAAAATGCCTCCTTCCTTCACGTAATTAGCGTGAAAAAGTAGTTGGTTTTTTTTGGTAATTTTTTGAAGTTATGACAAGTTAAAACACCAACAGAACAAAGAAGAAAAAAAGAATATAAATGAGGAATACCTTACTTTATATACATGCAAATTAGGAATATTATCATTAACATAGATGATAAATTTGTAATAACAATAATTTTGTGCTAAAGCATAAATTTAAGGGGCGACCCGTGATAATAAAAAAAAAATTAAAAATAATAATAAAAAAAGAAAATAGATTAATATAAGGAAAAATAAAAACAAAACAAAAAACAAAGGATATGCAGATTCGAACCGAAAACCTCCAGCACAAAGGTCCGAGATCTTCCCCGTCAACCTACAGCTAACAATGGTTGCATTGCTAACATTTAAGCTAAACAGCTGAAATTCAATGAAAACAATGCCAAATATCTCGAACATGGGGGGCGTTAGCCCCTGAAAATACCCAATTCCTACGGTTATTACGCCTCTGAAGACGATGGTGAAGTCCTTTTGCCGATCTGACTTTCCGTTCAGGAGTTGTTGGGGTCGTCAGACACGGACGGACAGGACAAACGCAAGAGCTCCCAAATGGTCACTAAAAATGGAGAAAAGGTATTCTCTAGGTCTAGTTCTAAGAAATAATGCGCGTAGTTAGATATCGATTTTCATTGTTTCGTTTCTCGTGGGTTTTTTTTTCTATGGATATTTTTCACACCTTCACGCGGCAGTTTTTCAACAGAGATCTATACGAAAAAAAAAATTCATATACAAAAAA
Organism: Thereuonema tuberculata; assembly: GCA_023159025.1. Classification (NCBI taxonomy): domain Eukaryota; kingdom Metazoa; phylum Arthropoda; class Chilopoda; order Scutigeromorpha; family Scutigeridae; genus Thereuonema; species Thereuonema tuberculata. Next base: position 44,068 of record JAFIDM010069772.1, read on the forward strand.
TTGGATTGTCTAATTAAATTTACAGGCGAAGATTCAAGACCGTTCAGTCCCCAGGTTCAAAATTATTAGGCGTTAACACACACACACACAACCAGACTAAATGATCGTGTAAGCCTATTCTAAAACAACAAGAAAAATCAGTTTTCCATTGAAACTTAATTCAGTCGAGATCAACTTTAAAGTAAAGAATGCTTCCTCAAAACGGGAAAGAAAATTTCTAACATTCCAAAAGTTAAGGAAAAAAAAAAAGATTCTCTCTGATATTAATATAAATTTCTTCTTCTTTTTTTTTAATTCTCTTCTTCTTCCTGAAGGCCATCATTTGATTAAAATTGCAATAAAAAAAGAGCATTACAGAATTTCGACGGAGCCCCGAGCGAATCTTCTTTGCTTTTTTTCCCCTGGCTGTTCTGTTGTATGAATAGATTCCTGAAGCGATGTTCTTTTGTCTCTTTTTTTTTTCCTCCGTTCTGATATCCTTTTAATCATTTTAGGATCTTATTTATTAAAATGAGGGGTAACGTGACTCCAACACGCAAAGAACTCTCACATGAAAATCGCACGCGACGTACGTAGAAAGACATCGTAATTAACTTTTCTTTCACTTTCCAAAGGTAACGTAAAAATGAAAATAGTTGGTGTACCAATTTATCGAATACCATTTTCCCGATAAGATTCAAAGGTAATTTTATTGAAGGGTAATTAATCCATAAACTTTACTTAATTGACATTTATTTATCGCTATACCCGTTGTAGACCTCTATGGGTCAAAGTTCTATCAAAATCAACAGGGGGTTCAGTCTACATTTAAAATTTCAATTCCCTAAGATATTTTTTTTTTGAGTTACCGTGATCCCGGTGCTTCAAGGGCAATATATTTCTGTAGTTTTTTTGCCCGTAGTTAACTATTGGGCCAGTAAGTATCAAAATCAATACCAAAATCACGGAGCGGACCTTGAAATTGCTACTTGTGTTGTCAACTTTCATAAACTTCTCCTGATAATCAATAATGGATAGTTCATAATCTGTATTGTTTTTAAACTTAATTTCAAATTCTGAAATTTGAATATCACTTTCAATTTAAAATGTCAAATGTTTTCGCTGCTTCCTAGCAATGTTCAAAGGAGTGTAGGGTTTTATTTCGTTTTATTATAGGTCGTTGCTGAATTGTTGAACCTTGGCAAGCTTCTATTTGTTCCCACCAAACAATTGCATTGCGTCCTTTTGTCTATTTTCTTTACCCGAGTTAAACATCAGATCCCTGTAATCTAGAATTCAGTCCCCGACCTCAAAGAATCCATTAACAATACATTATAGGTTGATAACGGAAACGCGTGATAAAAAGACAAAACTCAGTGAATGGGGCGATAAAAGTTATCAGACGTCGATTAGCAAACCAACATTACACTACTGTTGGTTCGTAATACTGTTGGATTGTTTTGTAATACCTGGAATATGACGATTATAAAACTAGGCTGTGAGATGTATTTTTTAAGAATAAAGTTAATATTATATATAAGATTCATCAATTTTAACGTGTTGCATATCAACTGCCAATAAACTTTAATTCAGTGTGTTGGCCCATGTGCATTTAAAAATGGTTACAACCGGTTTCGCCTTGTTACAAGGCTTCTTCAAAGTCACTTGAAGAAGCATTGTACCAAAGCGAAACCGGTGTAACTATTCTTAAATGCACAAAAACGTTTTTAAATTTAATTCAGTGTGTTGGTCTACCTTGCCTGCAATATATATATGTGTGTATACTTTAAGAAATTGAAAGAAAATGACATTTAGCTAGTCATTAAAAGGATTCTTCCATACCCCTTGCATATCCCTATTAGCAACAACAGATTTTAAATTGGTTTTAAGAAAAAAATAACCACTAATACCTAAATGGACAAACTTTGTTCCGCAAATAACGGCGTCAACAATCTAGGTGGAATCCACCAACCAAAAAATCAAAAGCAATTTTCTGTACGAAAATAAGAGCTCGCAGCAGTGCGAGACCCTGGGCAAAAGACAGTTGTCAAAGCCTAAAATCACATTTTTGATAATGGAAGCTCTTGGTGACAGAGATTTGAAAAAGTTAGACGTTAATCTTGCTACTTTTTTCCTCGTGCAGAAGTAAGAAGGTTTAACGTGCATTAAATGTAATATGAAAACGCAAAAAAATAGAGAATGCACAAATTCTTTTGCTTTCTTGCATTGAGCAATCATCGACAGTAATCTGGGACAGCTTTTTCGTCCTTATTAGGACTCATCAGCCAGATTTAGCTTCGATGATCAAGCTTATCGATGCCTTTTGTGCCCAGCGCTTAGCGGGCTAAGGTAATTATTCTGTATTGGTTATAGCAATTTTTCTATTGTTGCTTGCTTTTTTGCGGGTCCCACTTCCGAGAGCGGGAGAAGGATCCATAGGCTTTCACGCGTTCTGAGCTTGATCATCGAGGGTAAATCTGACTGATGAGTCCTAATAAGGACGAAACAGCTGTCCCAGATTGCCATCGATGATGGCTCAATGCGTGAAAGCAAACGAATTCGTGCATTCTACATTTTTTTCCGTTTTCATATGTTTAAAACACTTCGCCGAAAGTTGTTTCTGGACAAACGAAGTTCACACAGGACACATTTTTTGCTAGAACTGGTAAGATTTATTTTATTTTTCAAACTTAAGCGTTCAAAAGTTGATTGAATGTTGCTGCAGACAGAATCGTGCACTCAGTTTTTAACTTACATTCCCAGTGAAATAACAAGACATTCGAAAATGGGTTTTTAACCTTAAATGAAGTTGCCTTCATTGAAAACTGAAGAAAGAAAGAGCTAGGTTAGCTCTGAATGTGGGTTCCACCAACAGATGGTTACACCCACAAAAACAATTGCTTGCCACTCCAAATGTCCTCAGCTTCATATCGTAAAGACAACTGGTCTCTTGATTCCTTTCCGAAGACGTGTCTTGTTGTTTTAATTTCTCCAAGAAAATCAAGACACAACGTGCAAATCCCTTCCAGACAATCCAACTATAACAGTAAAGGTGATGCTATAGGATCGGTGGAATTCACTGAAAATTGAAACTTAATGCAGATCTTTAACAGTTAAATCAACGCCTTATGTTTAATACAGTTAGGTTATTGCAAGACAACCATTACTTCTCCCGGGCGAGTTCCAGAACCTGCTGATGTATTCGGACTTCGCGAACGACTCGCTTGGGCAACGCTTGTCAGGTCATCTTTAATTACGACGCCTTTCTGTTGGCGCAAAGGAGTAATCCCTGTGCAGAGATGTTCAGAACGTAAAACAAGAGACGAGACTCTGTTAATCACTTCTGAAAACAGGGCGGTGCAATTTCAAGTCGATGTGACTGAGATTCAACCTAGAACCCCGGCAAGATTTCAAGAGAGAAACGACTTCGTTTATTTGCTGAAAAAAAATCTGACATTTCAATCGCTTTTAATTAAAAACGATCCGAGTTTCTTCACCTCATTTTACCAAATTCGTTTCTCATTCATTTCTGTACTTTAATTCTTTTACTGAGGGTATATTTAGTAAATTGAGGAATTAGCCTAAACAAGTCATCAGCTTGAAATCTCCTAAGCGTTCCAGCCATATCTCTCTGAGTTTCGAGATGTCACTTCTCATCAGCTGGTTTTAAACATTAACTCGGGCAAAGGGTATTACAATGAGATCGTGACCAAAGAATTAATTTGATAGAAACCAGTTCACGAAGAGCCACGAAGGTTTTCAACAGTCACGAAGGACTTAGGAAGTCTGTTCAAATCTTTCTGAACTGTCTGATAAGAAGAAACCTCGGTACAGATGTCCAGGGATGCCTATCAACTGGTTTGTTTTTTTTTTTTATGACGCTTCCACGGCGAGGAGCGAATAACAAAATCGTTATTTACCGAAAGGCGAAGAGTTTCACCTTAAGTTCCTCACGATCAGAGATCACCTTGATGTCCTGTAAGCATTTGCGAGGGGAGGGGGGTCATACCGAGAGGAATTGCGTTAGCATAAATTATAACACTGAGATCTACATAATGGCTCAGCGGTCTGGTCAACCACTGCGTTTTTAAAAGTACGATCATTACCACCTTCAAATCTGCCTGGCGAATTTTCTTCAAAACAGGTAGCTGGCAAGTTTTCTCCGAATCTGGGAAACTACTCGGCATTCCACAACTCAAATTACACCAAACAACAATAATGGTGCATCAACTTCTTCAGGAAAACTATGAAATGCATTTGCTGCAGGATAACCTTAAAATGTTTTTTGCTTTCGTTATTTAATTACTGCACATACTTTAATAGTACTTGTTCACTGCTTTTATTTTTCTAAGTATAGAGGTAAAACCTCTTGCCGTCAACGATCGACAGCAACTGCCAGCAATTTAAATGTAGCGCTGCAGTGCAGGTCATGCCTATGTAAGGCAAAGTTGGTTTAAGTGGAAAAGATATAAAATGCCCTCTCGTCTCGAATGAAAATAAATGATCTATTTACGACAAATAACAGCAGGCACTGCTGCATCTTAAGCTCTGACAAGGGAAGATGCACAATGGCTGTAAAGTCTGATGTTCAAGCCTTCGACACCAACGGATGGCAACAATAAAAAACGATCCCGATGGATGTTTGGCGCCACGAGGATAGAGAAAGATGAATGACAGTAACAAAGTGATAACCGGAGAGGATTTCGAACCCTTAAAATAAAAAGATCGAGGGAAATGGCTGGTCTTAATGGCTTCGGTGCTCTTGTTCCGCCTAAGTAAGAACGCGAGCGGGAGCGCGTCTCTCTTCGGTGAGGAACGCCGGTGCACGAGCCCCCGATCGATAACAGTCTGGCCTTGGTTTCACCGCAACCCGCTCGTATCTCTTGTACAAGCGCCCCCCCCCCCCCCCCGCATCCTTTCCTAAACCAATATCTCTTTCCTAACCCCCATCGACCTCACCCCGAGGGTTTTCTGCGTAGGTGGCTTTAATAATCAACAGCAGCGGGGGATGAAGAAAGAGCAAAAGGGAACATTTTTTAGTTCAGTGTAAAATACGGAGAAAGGGGTTAAGGAAGTCAACGGCAAATGAAAAGTTGCAACCAAAAGTCAAACGAGAAGAGAGGGAAAAAATCTGTCAGAAAAGAAAACCTGCTCAGAGATCAAAGAGGACTTTAAAGCATAGTGAAAATTAACAAAAAGAACAACTTTCTTCTTCAATGGAAACGAAGAAGTAACATTACCTGTAACACCTGAACGAAATTGTCTGAATTGTCATGCAAAGTAATAGAAGGTAAATGTTCTTACTGAACTGGAAAAGAAAAATGCAAAGCAGGCAACCGCAAGATACTGAAACTGCATTTAAAAGCATGGTTTTGAAAAGTGACACACGGTGAACAGTAGTTGGCAGGAAATGGAAACTGATAGGAAATTGTTGCCAATTTATCACAAACCGCAATTTAAAAGGTAGCGAAAAAAAGGCTTCATGTAAAGTGTGATGGCTACTTTAAACGCTCTCTAAAAATTGCCTCAAAGGAGCTCGAAAATACACCGTTTGCCAGTTGCAGCTTAGACTAAAGGGCGACCGCTTTAAACGCGTGAGAGGCAAATCGCGTTTTGCTCTCGTTTAGATCGCGATTAACAATATTTGTCGGCGATGCGACAAAAAAGTTGATTTTGCAAGCTTTGTTTTGTTATTAATTCTCTTCTCATTTCAGAGATAAAGAAAAAGAAATAAAGATCCCGGAGGAAGAGAATGTGGTGAATGAAGCCGTAGACTGAAACGCCGAGCGAAGAATTTCCAGATTTCTGCGTGAAGTTAACACTGTCGTAGTTTTGAAATACATTTTCTCGCCACCAAGAGCGCTGCTGTCGACTTGTTTTTGATGTTTGACTGAATTTAGAACTTTGTTTTATTTAGAGCAAATGGTAGATTTTTTCAGACGTAAGTGGGAGATTTTCGGTTTGAGGCAAGTTTTCAAGAGCGTGTAAAGCGGTCGTGAGGCTAGGAGGGAATTATGATGCAGCCGGATTTCAGTCGGAAAGATACAGTTGGGGAGCCAACTTTCGGATACCCTATGGTAAGAAGAAGAAAAAGGAGAATTCAGGAGATCAGCAGTTGTCTGGAGGCTACCGAAACTTAAGAAAGGAAAGAACTTGTGAGGATGGAAGGGGAAAGAATATTACAGGAAAGCGAACTTTTACCCCAGATATTGTGATATCGAAAATAAAAGTCAAGGTATTTAAGGATATTCGACCATTACCTTCTTAGGTTCAAAATCAATGGGAGTGTTTATGTAAGATTCTAAAAATTCCGCATTTCATGGACTAGCTGCTTATTTAAATGAATGCAAGTTCATCTCTTTCAGTGCAATTCAATCCAATACCAGCAGCCATTTTGTGTAACCACGTCATTTTGTAAGTCCTTGTACATTTCAATTCCAAGATACATTATTTTCTAAATTCGATGAGGTATGTAAGCTATTTACATGGTATTTTGTTCAATTTTTTTTGGTTGATGACCGATTTCCGTATTCCTATTTATTATATGTATATAAAAAAAAAAAAAAAAAATAGCGAAACAATGATGGCAGGAAGGACCGAGTTCAAGGCAGGTTTGTTCGTCCCACCGAAGCAAACGCGTCCTTGGTAGGAATGTGGTCAGGCAGGTGAAAGAACACCTGTTATTGTAAGACCTTCTTGTGAGAAAAAAATAGCAAGTGTCCATGGGGCCGAGACGATAGTCCAGGGTTCTGACAACTTTATTTGCTAAAATAGTTATCAGTCTAGCAATGTCTACGGTCTTTTCTATGGGTATTACTCGGTATCTTCAACTCAAAACAAATTGACGAAAAACCTGAAATGATAAAAAAATAATAAAATAATGTTTTGTATTTAAAATATTTATTATTAGTGCAATATTTAATTTTTTAATAAAAATGAAAATTGTGAGGGATTAAATTATTTTTTTTAAAAAAAATTAACTGTTGCAAACACAAAACATTATTTTACAAATTTTTAATATAAGAAGGCTTTACGTGCAGTAATTGTAACATGAAAAACGGAATAACTATAGAATGCACAAATTCGTTTGCTTTCTCGCCTTGAGTAATCATCGACAAATTTTTTTTTATTATTTCAGGTTTTCGTCAAATTATTTTGAGTTGAAAATACCGAGTAATATCTCGTAAACGCCCAAAACATTAATTAATTAAATTAAAACTCAAAAACAGTCAAAGAATATTTTGAAAATTAAAAATAAGAAAATTGAATCCCAGATGCTTCACAAGTTCATATTTAAATTTTCAGAATTTTAGGAAAATGAAATAAATAAAAGAAATAAAAGGTTTGCAGTCGCCTGCAGTTGCTTGAGTCAGGACATTAATGCTTTTTTTTTAAGGGAAGTTTTGTCAACTTCCCTCCTTTTCAAGGGAAATCTTAAAAAACATTCACACACACACATGCAAAAAAAAGTTTAAATATAAAAGTAGACACTGTCTGCTGTCCATAACAATGCATGCTAGCTTTCAAGTTGATCGACCCAGAGGTTCAAAAGATTTAAAAAAAAAAACAATGAATGATTTGAAGAGACTTAGATTTTCCCATTAATGTAAGTTTTTTTTACCACCCAGAATTTTATTAAATTTATATCTGTGGAAGTTAGGGCTTCTTTTTGAATGATTGGACTCTTGTGCAACAGCCACTGCCAATACATGCGTATTCGAACATCTGCCATACAGTCAATACACGATGTAGACGGAGATATAACAGGTACAGACAGCGAAGTTACTTAATGAGTCTTAGCTTGGGTCTGCACAGCTGAAGATTACACTTATTTTCAAGAGGACTGAGATCTAAGCAGACCTGGAAGGATATTTGCTGTTTACAGAGTTTCTAGATTTGGCTGTGGATGACTGTTACCTAAAAAACTACGCCACTGCTATTGGAAATGGAGTCTGACACAAATGAATTTAACTCAATAATGTTACAAATACTGAAATGTTTAAAATGTATCTAAGACGTTCGGTTCTCATGTGGGTTTTGTGATGGTGGACGACCGGCGCTGGGAAAGTTTTCTCGGGATTCTCCCGTTTCCCCTGCACTTCTCCCACCATTCTTTCACCGTCTCTCCTTATTTCCGTGACATACAATAGACCAAAGATCGCGGTGCTCGGCTTCCCTGCCACCCACACACAAGATGGTTTCGTATATATCTCTCCAACTTAACCCCTGTACCAGAGTAACTGACAATTGGTACAAGACAGCAGTGGCATACCAACGCCTTTGGGGGCCCGGGGCGAGAGTTCCATTATTCAACAACCAAAAAAACCAACAACAAAAAAAAAACAAATCTCTATTTTAACAACCAAAAAAAAAAAAAAAAGGAAATTTTGTATGGATGGGGCCCCCTAGTCTTGCTTTACCAACCAAAAAAAAAGAAAATCTTGTCTGGATGGGGCCCCCTAGTCTTGCTTTACCAACCAAAAAAAAAGGAAATAAGCTGCTTGGTGGGGGCCCCCTCCCAGGTGGGGGCCGGGGGAGAACCCCCCCCCTTGGTACGCTACTGCAAGACAGTCTTTGTGACGGCCATTTATATTCCTGGAAGACAAGAACGTGGAATGCCATCACAAATGGATAATCAGCCACACGCTGTTCATTCTCACTCATCCAATATCGCCTCTGTCCAAGATCAGTTACTTAGGATACTGTTTTGGTGATGTCTTTTCTTTAAACAAAGGATACTATAAATATTCAACTCTACAATCCACTAATGCTGTAACGCCTATCATTCGACCTATACTGGCAAGGCCGGATTTTTTGACAGCCAGCCTGGGCTTCTAAAAACAATAATACGAGCAACTCGAGATTTTTTTTTTTTATATTAAAAAACTACAGAATCTGATAATTTTGCCCAGCCCGCTATTCTATACGGTAGCACTAAAGTCACATGACTGGTATTCTGCGCATGCGTCACTGTCCCGTAGAGGAAATACCGTTAACGGGATACGTTAACTTTCCTCGAATAGCGTATCGCTTTACGGTAAGAAACTTGAGTTCTGATAAACCTTAGAGAATTAGATTTAATATGAATGACGACTTGATACTCTTGCGCGAAGTTTCATTTCATTTTCAATTCATTTTCAATTATTGCTGGTAAATTTAAGCCATCTGCTAGTCGCTGTAATATATCGTTTTTTTTCGAAACGGAAATACAATCGACAATCCTCATCATTCATTTCATTGAAACTCAACCGTGGATGGTCCTCTTCTCGAACCTGAATGTTCCTTTCTCTCAGGATATTGTGTAACACTAGATCCTAAAACGTCAATGCCTCCAAATGCAGCGATCTGAAATATGTCTTCCATCCTGTTTATTAGCTTATCGTGCCCACTGATACGTTATGGCAAAAACTCTCTTCATGACAGAGCCCGCTATTGTGGTTATCTAATTCGTTCACGTGACATTTGCGTTTCCCGTATATAAATCACGTTACGGGAAAAACACTATTAGAGAGTTTTTGCCCAGCTCGCTATTCTAATACGGTAACGCTGAAGTCACATGACTGGTATTCTGCGCATGCGTCACTATATCGTAGAGGAAATAAGTTAATGTGACACGTTAACTTTCCTCGAATAGCGTATGGCTTTACGATAGGAAACACTAGTTCCGATAAACATGATTTCCGACACTAGCGCTCCTGGTGACGAATTGTAGAACTTGAAGTCCAATCGATTTGTATCTATTTATTCGAAATTACCGATTACAAAAATGATTTTCACGATCGGAGGGCATCTTTTTCCTATGTTTTCGTGGATGCTTTCAGAAAACGTTACATTAGTAATCAAAATCATTACAGAATTTCGGCTTGAAAATTTGAATCGGCGATCGAGATGGAATCTCGTAAACATATCGTCCTTGATCGAGATTTAACGAGACTGAATTATTTATCGAAACTGATTTATCGAAACTGATAACAAAGAAAGACAAAACGATGAAAAAAAAAAGAATATTTCCTATTTTAATTAATTAAAAACATTCTTTCATCTATTTGATGCATTGACTAAATGATATTTATAAAAATCAAAGCTATTTTTTTCGTAAATAAACCGTAGGCATGATGACAATTAAGAAGTATAAATTTTCACGTTATGGCAAAAAAACTCTTCATGACAGAGCCCGCTATTGTGGTTACCTTATTCGTTCACGTGACATTTGCGTTTCCCGTATATAAATCACGTTACGGGAAAACTCTCTATTAATAAAGAGAAGATACCGTAAGATCTATCAATGCACGCTTAACAGGAAGCAGCGAGATCGAATATCACAAATTTTTGTATTATCCCATTGAACTACTGCTGATCCCCAAATTGCAATCCTACTTTTACTGTATTTAAACTTTGCTTTTTCCCTTGCTGAGAAAGTCAAATTATCTTTTTTCTTTTTTTTTTTTACGCCTTGCACGCGATTCGAACCGAGGAACTCTGTCCTCGCAGTCAGGAACGCTAGCCACTGGACTACTGCTGGTCCAATGAAAGGTTGAATTTAAAATAAACTAAGAGAGATAACGCCACTGTTTATTAAAAAAAAAGAAGTCAAAAATAAATTACTTTGCCGAAATTCTGGTATCACAACACCCTGCGGAAGGCGAAGAGCTACAGCCATTTACCAACTCATTTCGCGAAGCAAGATATAATTACAACAGTCACGAACAATTAGACCGCCTGCGATGCCAAATCAATACACCTCACGTAGGTGCACCATTGTTGATTGAAACCCATCCGCCCGAACTGCAAACTCCGTAGCCAGGGGCTGTCAATAAATGCACTCGATCAAATGTCATTCGGTTCATTAAACCGGTGTACACCCTTTCGAATTTCACCACCGGAGAATAATGACCTAATGATTCTCGCTAAGTTCTATAGCTAAGTTTTATAGATCAAAAATGTAAATAGAGTTCTAATTAGCCTTTACGAATGCATTACAAATGAATAAATTTCACACTTCATTCCAATTACAGAAACAGTGGATCAAACAGAATCTGCAATTTATATATTCATATCCAGATATGTCAGCCACTGAAAGGTAAATGTAGCCATTAGAAATGACGATATACACTGCGTTTCTGACTATGAATGATGACGCATTAATCTTTATATTCTTGTGGTTTCAAAACTGCTAGTCTGTATTTATTCGCATTGAGCCAAATCTTAAAATATAAAAATGACCCGTTTGTCCCGTATGTGTTCATCAGATTGCAATGAAACTTTGGTGAGTTGTTATGCGCACGCCCGCGAGGATTTGTGAACTAGTAGAACCATTTTACTATATCTGGTGCGCGAGTCGTTGCAACAAAAGAGTGTATTTCCGGTTTCGATGTTTGCAGTTTCCGGTGCGACTCGCACAAAGCACAGGACAATCGCTACAAGTGTGTGGACTAAATTTGGAAAATCCATGCTTCACACATAGACAGCTGTATGTGGCCTGCTCACGAGTCGGAAAACCTTCTGATTTATTTGTGTATGCACCAGACGGAAAAACAAAAAATATTGTGTATCTACTTCAATAAACAGAATTAAAACACAAACATTTTCTTTCTTTGAGTGGCATTACAACGCATGTCGGGTACAGCTAGTTTTACATAAAACTTTCTATTTATCAAAATTAATGCAAATGTTTGCTTCAATATTGTGATCTTCCACGTTGTTCCTAATGTGAGCAACCCAATATGAGCAATAACTTTTACTTCAAATCTTGCTTTTTAAAAATTCGATTTTTATTATTAACGCCGCGAATGGTGACATCATGTATGTATGTAATGAAGGTGGGTGGCAGAAGCCAAGCACTGCGACCAGAGGTCTAGTGTACTATCTCACGGAAATATGGACAGATGGAGAGAAAGACTGAGAAAGTATGGTGGGAGAAGTGCAGGGGAAGCGGGAGAACCCCGAGAAAACCTGCCCAGCGCGGATCGTCCACCATCACGAAACCCACATGAGAACCGAAGAGGTGAAAGGCCGATGTCTTAGCAACAACGCCAACCGCGCGGCCATGGTGACATCATACAGAAGTCCTTCTGAGAAGGGAACTAAGGCAAGTGATTCAGGATTCAATTGATGGGAAGAATGTAAGCCACGTTGCAGGGACGCGAGCTAAGTTTTAAAATAGGTGATGAATGCGCTAGAATGACAATTCATTTTAGCGGATTTTTGGACACTTAGCTCCTTACACCGTGGATCCGATATACATCAAAAATTAGCAAGGAACCCTTTAAAGAACCTAAGCTCATTATTAGAAAGTTTCAGCTTCCTAGCGCAAATAGTTCTTGGGATATATTGTTCGTGGATTAGAATACAATTTTAAGTTCAAAAACAACATTAACGTAATCCTACACAAGTAGCTAAGTTATTAAAAAAAAAAAAAAAAAAAAAAAAAGACTGATTTAATTAACGCTTAATTTCTAATTTAGGATTCTTTTAAGAAAAAAAAAATTGGTTCCACGAGACCATAATTTCAAAGTCTTAAGAGAACCAATAATTTTTATTTACGTAATCGGAGAGGTGATCTGCGTCATTCGTCAAATTCCCGAATGCCATAAATAAACCGAAGCCGGCAGGGAATATAATCATTGAGAGCGCTGTAAGCACCAAAGGAATTTGGCAGTGCAACGGTTCATCATCATGTCTCAAAGCGAATTTCCCCGATATTCACTTGACGACCCGCAGAGATGGACTCAGCGGCGAACGAGCGGTCGCTTTAATCGACACCAATAATACTCATTTGGAACGGTGACGCACCGCCAGGAAGACGCTGGAATGTCCCAGTGATTAAATCTACAACGAGGTAATGAGGGACAATTAAGAATATCCATACATTACTCTTTCAATCAAATATTTTGAACAATTCTCGCACGTTATCCCCTCAAGTACAAATACACTGTCCGGCCACTTTATTAGGTATATCTACCTAGTAGCGTGTTGGACCTCCTTTTACCCTCAAAACAGCCTGAATTGGTCGAGGCATGGATTCCACAAGATGCTGAAAACGTTGTTGAGGTATTGTACCAGGCAGACATGAGTGTGTCAGGCAGTTCCTGAAGATTTGATGGAGGTGTAGGCCTGGAGCGAACAGCCCGTTCCAGCTCATCCCACAAATTTTCAGTCGGCCTGAGATCCGGGGACTGAGCGGGCCACTGCAGCAAGGAAAAGTCATTAATTGTCATGTTCCTCAAACCATCCCATGGTGATGCGGGCTTTGTGCACCGGCGCATTATCCTGATGGAAGTAGCCATCTGCATGAGGATAAACTGTTAACATGTACGGTTGCACTTGGTCAGCTACGATGTTTAGATACGCTCTAGGCACGTGTCTCCAGAGGTTTCAATGGACCTAACATGTGCCAGGAAAACATCCTCCACACACCGGCTTCAAGAGTTGTTGTGAGACACAGCATTTGTGCTCACAGCAGGGGTGGCCGGACAGTGGCCACCTAATAAAGTAACTGACAGTCTATATTAAAAAAAAAGAAAAAAAAAAGAATAACGTTCTTCCTAAACCTTTTTAAACATTTATGAATACCTGCCGATTCGTGATTCCATCATCGTTGTCAGAGGGAAAAGCTAGAAAACTTTTTCTGAAGGGCTGTGGAGTCGGAGTCTCATTAATTAAATTACAGTTTGAAACTGCAAGAGAAATTTCTCCGACTCCACAGAACATGTAAAAAAAAGTCGTATGTATTTTAAGACATCAAGCTTTCTTGGCTGATCAGCCGTGAAACCACGAAACAGCAGCAATCCTGGGATACTGAAAATTTTTGATAGCGTTTTCACTTTATACAGTATCTATTAAAATGTGACACGTTTCCAAATACCTCGAAGCAGAATTATCTGAATTAAGATGAGAAGGTTAGAAATCTTCAGAACCTACATCAAGTAAAGGTAGTCAGTAAAGTTTTGAAGTTTAGAAAAGTACAAAACGCACTCAAACTAATTTTAAAGGCACCAATTAAAAAAAATAATTAAACAGTTGAATAGTGTGGAGCAAAATACACCTATTCGTTCATCGGCACATACAATCATATTACAATAAATAATATAAATAAATAAATTATATAAATTTACTTAATAAATTTACTTTCCTGATATCTTAATTTTCTTAAATTTCATTAACTGTCGAATGAATTCTTTACCAAGATCGTGGAGGTTCAAAAAGCTGACTTGAAAACACTTCCGTTCAGGGAAATTGATGTGTAATGTGTGTCGCATAATTATGTATTTGTCAAACCCAGAGGAGTCACATCAACGTCATAGTAGATATTAACCAACGCCATCTTGAAAACAAGATGGCACTGCATTAACATCATATCATCTATCTCCTACATTGACGCGATACCAGATTCGCATTTTAACAAGAATGCTCCGTTCCTATAAATCGAAGGACGGAAAAAAAAAACTGCGAAATAATTCCTCAATATTTTTTTTTTTTTCAATACGAAAACCTGTCAAAGTGACATTCAAGCTTTCTCACTCCGTGGAGGACAACAAATCCAGGTATGAAAACGCGCGAGTGTAATTGCTGTAATCTTCACACACAGCGAAATCGGTAATGCTCCGTTTCTCACGGAAGAGCGTTTAATATTAAAACGAATGGACAATACCCTGTCTATCCCATTTTATTTTCCCTAATAATTACGGCATTAAGTTACATAGATGAACTTTAGTTAAGATCACAGCAAAGCCATTTCCAGAGGGTCATCAGATCACTCAGTCTGTTGTTCCCCACCTCCCCCTAATAACTTATGAACTGCTTGGTGAATCTTCCTGAAACTTAGTATGCAAATTCGAGAACTAGGGACGATCTAATTTCTACATTTGAAATCTTTTCCTAATGGGTGCTCGTCCAGAAATTAACACCTGAAGGCGACAAAAAATTTCATAGAACACAAAAACCCCAACAACATTGGAATTTAAACAACGGATTTCTGTCCTGTTTCTATTCATACTTCATTGTTATAAACCAGGGGTCGGCAACCTTTTGTTGTAAGAGGGCCAAATATTTTATGTGGGGATTACTGCGGGCCGCACTTGGACCAAAAAGGGCCAAAATCTTATTTTAAAAACCAAAAAAAAAAAAGGAAATTCTTATTTTAACAACAACAAAAAAAAAAAAGGAAAATCTTAAGACGCCCCGCGGGCCGCACCAAAACGCTTCGTGGGCCGCATGCGGCCAGGGGGTCGCGGGTTGCCGACCCCTGTTATAAACAATGAATTTTTAGTCCCTCTTTTTACTAATCTATTAATTAGAGCGCAGTTTGATGTGATTCAAATTCTTACTATTTCAAAAACAAAGGTAAAGCATGTTAATCTAATTATTTTCCTTATAAGCTTTAAGCTTATAAATAAAATAAAATGAGTTACCTGAATTTTACCTTTTGTTTGTTTTCTCGATACTTGGTTTCATGCAGAAAGTAAACAAAATGATCGTTCGAAGAATTTTATCCTTCAAATAGTGGCGTTTTCAAAACAATATTAGTTTTAATTATTTTTATAAGTAATTAAAATAGATTCCTTTCTATTCCATGGAAAGTATACTCATAAGGAATACGAGAGGTCAAAACATGAACAGAAATACAGTTTTGAGATTAACAGAGATTTGTAAATTTCGCTCACGGCAAAGTTGAATTCAAACAAAACTACGAAATTTGAAGAATTAATAAATTAAATCAGTGAGCATTCTTAAATTATCAATAGGGAATATATTGTTTGTAATTGTGTAAGTAATGATGCGGTTTTATTATTGTGTTAGGGTACACATTTTGTTAAATAACAAAAGTTATCCTGTTTTGTTATTTAAATTGTTATTTTATTTTGTGGCTTGTAAAAGGAAAGATGAACCCTGTTTCTGAAAATTTTACAACGCAAACATAAATATTTTATTTACGTTTTAGGGTAATGTGATGTAATTTATGAACTATAAAACGGTGTAAAATATAGTTGAAGTATTTCTACTTACTACTTCTCTATGATGCAAAACAAATAACGAAAGACTTGTTTTATATATTGTCAGATATGAAAACATACTGAAAAAGGGAAGAAAAAATAAGGAAGGGGGGGGGGGGGCGTTGATGGCGATAATTTCACGACTTCAGGGTTAAAACAAAAACTGTACATTTATAATCTTTTTCTAAAAATTTAAATCCACAGTTTCAGATGTTTGTTTTAAGATTATTTTTGTATATTTCGTCGTAAGAGAAACAAAAACCGATCATTCTTAAAAACAGAGATTAAATTTTTTTGTTGTATCTGGAAACAGGATATATATGTATTTAAGTGTGTAATGATATCTATTGTCTTACTTGAAATGCGACCATTTTTTTTTCCTTTTCCCCTCCCCTGTGTTTCAAGGTCAGTGGACTACCTTGAGAAGAAACAGCGACAAATTAGAAACTTGAAACCTAAGAACTTGGCGTATGTGAAGTAGTTGCGGAAACAGCTGCTTCTCTGGAATTCCATTAATCCTTTTTTTTTTTTTTTAATATTTAGATTTGGTTGAATCGCAACAGGACCACGATTTTATCTTTCAAGCTAAAATTGGCAGCAACAAATACATATTCTTTCTGCACTTAATTTTCTCCTTAAGTAAGAAAATTTATATGTTACTAATCCATATGTCTTCTTTAAATCTCTTCTTCTGCTTATCATAATTTAAATACTGTAAATACTACTTCTACTCTCATAACATTAAAAAAATATATTTTTTAATGCAAAACGAATTTTCGAAAGCATATTCCTTGCTTTCTTCTTCAAGTTTGTTTGATAACAATATGAACGAGCAAAAGAACACATATACTATATTAAAAATAAATTAGACTACAAGTCTGATGTAGCTAATCGTTGTTCTCGAATGGGCTACTGGACTAACGATGAGGTCAAAATTTTGATGTTGGAAAAGGATAGTAAAACTAGGAAAATATTGGAGAGCTTCATAATAAGAAATACCAAGAACTTCAAATTTCAATAAAAGTAATGGCTTAGACGTAGAGAGTATATTTGTAAATTTAGCTAATGAAATGGTAAAAAAATGCTTCAAAGGAAACAAAAAATCTGTAATAATTCATGAATTCAAGGAATTGTAAATTATCAATTATTGTAATATTAACGTGAGAATGTAGATGTTATTGCATTATTGTGATTGTTGATAACTATGTTATCGCAATGTAAGTTCACCTGACAACATATTGTTATCAAACAAACTTGAAGAAGAAAGCAAGGAATATGCTTTCGAAAATTCGTTTGCATTAAAAAATATATTTTTTTAATGTTATGAGAGTAGAAGTATTAAGAAAATTTATAGTTGGGGTCCAAATTCCAAACATTCGCAATAGTTTCAATAGACAGTCGATAAGTTAATTTAATGTAGCTTTAAAGGGATGCAGTGGCAGTTTTTGGCCCAAGACTTTAACCCAGAGGTCTATTTTGTACGAATTTTATTTTTTGTATTTTGTGGAGCCAATACTGGGTAACATCTAGCTATAATTAACATTTCAGTCTTCTGAGGTATCGTTAATTTGTCCTCATCACGATTACTCAAAAACTACTTTTGAGTAATCTATTAAATCCGCTATCTACCAAAATCAATTAGGTTCTTCATTTTATTAACCTATTACAGTATTCAAATTTCAGCTTTCTATAGTCCGTTCATTATATTTGTGAAGACACGTGATCACAGTTAACCAATCATTATCATTTCCTTCTTTAATAGTGTTATTGCTTGGTCGCGTCTGGAATGTCGTTGTAAGTTACTTCCGGTGTTTACATCCTATTTGTCCTCGTCCTACAATGTTTTATTTTTATTATTTTTGTTCGTTTTCTAATATTAAGAATATTTATATTTACTTATTTATTTGCTTTCGATTTCATAAAAAGCTTGTGTTTAGTCGTCCATTTCTGTTATCGATGTTGGCTTCTCTCTTTTCTTGCCCGGCGTTTCAAACAATGGGCTAGGTTTAGCTAGGTTAAGCGAGGCTTCGGTTTCCTTAACGATACTGAACACTGAATGAGATGAAATACCTGTTACTTCAGCCGTATACGATAGAAACGACTTGAAATAAAAAATAACATTCCAAATGATTCCTCTCAATTGACCCTTCAAAGTTTTGTTGCCACAAACGAACAATGGTGTGTGTGTGTTCAGCAGCCGCCATGTTCAAAACGGAAGTACAGGGAATAACTAATGCTTCATCGTTCACCATATATGTAGTTGTCATATGTCTTCACAAATATATTAAACGGACTGTAGTAACCTTAGTTTTTATATAAGTTATCAAGACTTAGGGCAGACGTAATTCCACTTAAATTGTTTAATAATCTTTTTTTTTTTATTATTATTTATTTCATTTCCCATGTACATTAAGGTACCAACATTAGACCAATCCATTAATATCCTTTGATAAGCAGGCATTACAAAAACAATTAAAGAGCATTCAAAGCCAATACTTCCCAATGCTAAGGTGCTATTTACGCCATACAATTTTATTTCCGTCTAAATCTGTTCACACGAAGAAACGCTCAACAAGAAAGACTTACACAATGTGATTTTCAGCTGCTGCCTAGATGTTGAAGGGAATCAGAAAAGTAATTCTTTAAGATCGAACAAGAACTGAAAAAGAAAACTGGTTAATGTTGCGTAACGTGACAGCTGTGCTATGAGAACACTGAAAAGAACCAATGGCGGTCGACCGATGGCAAATACGATGGGTATCTAAAAGACAAATGAAAATTTAGAGGAGTTCCTCCGAGGTTTAATCATAAGGAACAACATTTAAACATCTTTTAGATGGATAAACAGAGAGACGGCTTTTTCATAATTTCTTAACTTACGGGATTAAAAAAATTAATTAAAATATTACTGAGAAAAGGTTAAAAAAATTTTAATATAACTATAGACAGAGAGAGAGCGAGCCGTGTAATCGATTTAGGAATTCAAGGAAGGAAAAAAAAAAGCGGATTACTTAAAAGTCAGAAATAAGAATTTAGGAAGTTTATAGGGCATTCCCTTTTCACGTATAAGAAACGACTGAAGAGAAACATCACAGTTCGGATTATATAATTAAGTCCTTTCTACTCGGTTTGGCAAAGCGCCACTGTTAAACAATGTAATTTTTTATTTGAATGGCACTTAATAAGGATCTACAGTTTGTCTGCAACGGAATCCGGCAATTCGGATTAGATTTTTTTTTTTTCCTCCCCATCCCCTCGTTTAAAACTAATACCAACAGTAGGCCTATTATTTTTTTTTAAAGAAGTCCGGCACGAGGTATGCGACCTCGTTTACGACACTTACCGTTTACGCTTTCGTAAAATCCTGCCCCTGTTGTCAAACTGCGAAAACAATTTCCGTGATATTAAAATCAGACAAAATATTTTTCCTAAGCATTTTTTTCCCGTCAGTGTTGTAGGGTTCGAATGTTGATGCCAGCCGCTTGTTGTCGTCGCTTTACAGAGATGGAAACAAGAAATAAAATTTTACTTACAAATCAAACATACATTTGAGGGAATTCGGGCAAATTAGCGGCAAATTACAGTGGACTACCGATTAAAAAATAGCTTATCTTTAAGATTACTGCTAATCAATCTTAAAAAATAAGAAAAACAGACGGCTTTCAAAAATCAAAAATATATGAAAAACCATAGCGAATTTTTTTTTTTTTTCTTAAGGGGACGTCCATTAATTACGTGAGGTCAAAAGGGGGAGGGGGGGTCCGGCAAAATCTCACCAAATCTCACCAAGGGGGAGGGGGGGTCAACGAAAATCTCACGTAAACTTTTTCATTCAGAGAAAATATATATTTTCTCAAGATTTCCGTTTTTTTTTTTGGTTGTTAAAATTTTTGAAATCTCACCAAGGGGGAGGAGGGGTCCCCTAAGGGGCCGTCCATTAATTAAGTGAGGTGTTTTTTAAAAAATTTGCCCCCTTGGTGAGATGTGGTGGGACCCCCCCCCCCCCCTCACGTGAGATTTCAAAGTCAAAAAGTCAATATTACAAAATGTTATAATCTATTATAATACATACATTCTCTGAATGAAAAAAGTTGACGTGAGATTTTCGTTGACCCCCCCCCCCTTGGTGAGATTTTGCCGGACCCCCCTCCCCCTTTTGACCTCACGTAATTAATGATTGATCCCTAAAAATAACTTGTTTCCTACTATCGGAAATCTTATTTCAATGCTTTTTTTTTTTAATATCGATTGTTTCAAATTCTTAATAAGACTCTTGAATGTGGCTTCAACTAGTTTACCTGCACTCCCTCACTCGTTCGGAATTGGTTAATAGTAGTCTTATAGCCCTGTCAAAAGACGGGAGAATTTCAATTGGCTGCTAATCAAATCTTCCGAAAAGTAAACAAAGCATTTAATCCCTTAAAAAAGAGGAAGTATTTTACGAAATTCCAAAACTGTAAAGATTGTCTTTAGGCCTACATCGTCTGTCACGTATTTACTTCAATTTCTTCAAAAAACTGAATGAAAACTACAGGGTGTATCAGTTGGTCAACCCGGTAACTTTTTCCTGGGAGCCATTTTCGAGAGCGGTTTATACGTTTTGAGAAGAATAACAGTATTCTAACGCAAGGCGGGCACCGAAATGCAACGGTGGGCATGCATCAATACGAGCACCTCGTGACATTGAAAAATCAAGTTAGTGATCATGCGATAATTCACTATGGCAGGCAGTGAAAGTGGTGCGTTCCGGTTGACGTTAAAGCAACGCGTGTCTGTCATTAAGTTTATTTACGAGTCGAAAAGGCAACATCTCTGCACAAGACGTTTATTTCATGAGGAAAACGGTTTTTCTCCGAAAAGTGAAACAATGACTGCAATCAAGAAGAAATTTGAAGACACTGGTTCTGTTGCAGCAAAACATGCTCCGAAAAGAGTCACACACCACAATCACTGCCGAAGAGAAACAAAACTGACCGAAGCCAAAACAAAATACGGAAGCCCTCTACAACGCATTTAGTAGTCTCTCACTTCAAGCACACGATATGAGCTTTCAATGTCTTTAATGAATTTAATTAAGATTAATATCACAACTTCTGCATTTTAATAATGATCCAATGTTATTGGTAATCCAGGCAAAGAGTTCGATCAATTGACAGGACTTCAATGATAACCCCTACGTCTCTTGATTACTCAATGGTTTATACTACAACAAAAGCAATGTGCAAATATTTCGAATAGGGAAATAATTTTTAAGAGTTACGCTTTAGGTTTATTTTAGCTTTCTGGTCCAACTTCCACGGCAAAGCTTGTTTAGTTTTTCATTTTGTCTGGATGTCTTTCCTTGGCTAATAACTAGCGCTGTAGTTAACCTTTGAAAGCCCGGCATTTTTCTCCCCTTAAATGAGAAGATGGGAATGGAGAGATGAGGGTTTCGAGATTGCCGTTGTGACCCCATTGCAGTCAGAGCCTGCGCCCCCGCTGTGTCTACCATCAATTCCAAAGGTCAAACGTGCTGGTCCCTTTCTGGAGGGGCCGCTCCCAGCTGTGGAAGCCAGAGGACAGCTTCCTCCATCCGTCTCGCGAGCGAGCGAGAGAGCTCTCGGCTGGTGGTGAGAGATGAGGAGGCTGACGACGACAGCTGCGCGATTCAAAAACAGGGAAGCGTTTGCCAACGACAATTAGAGCAGAACGAGGCAAACAACGAAGAAGCGAAGCGCACTTTTCATAACTTTACTGATGCGTAAGCCCGTTTTCCCATGTTAACAAAATACACTTGAATCTCGGTTGCGGCTTTACATGAGCGACTATCAATGCACCTTTTTTTTTTTTGAAGATGATAATTCTACGAGCAGTGTTTAAAATAAATACAACTTTTTTTTCTTTTTCTTTTAAGGATACTTGAATGCTACATGACCAAAAAAAATAACAAAAAAATAACCACATTTAGTCAAAACTTATCGCGGAATGATAAGAGCTGAATTCGGAAAACAACAGTTTTCTTCCTAAATAAGAAAATGATTTCCTGTTTCCAACTTCAAAAAAACAAACAAAATATAAGAAATATTTCTTCTACAGCATTTATTAACAATGCTCCTAAGTGATGCCAACAGTATGACAACAATAGCCAGGAATAGGCCTAAAATGTTGTACGAGCCTATATAAGGAAAATGCCTACGGCTCGACAAAAAACAAGGTAAGTATCACAGTTTATACAGAAACGTATGTTTAAACAATATTCCATTAGCAAAATACAAATGGAAATTGTATTCAAATTTCGTTGAAGATGGCAAGTCGTCATCGTTGAGATGATTCCTGGCCATGCTAAATTGTTGGAAGACGTGATGGTGATAAATGCCTCCTTGTGTTGAGGAATGCGATGCAGAAACTGTGGAGGAACCATATCAAAGGAAAATGATAAGGTCGCCCGATACCTTTTTCACTACGAAACGTTGTGGTAATACTGAATCGTTCACTGCATTGATAAGAAAAAGAAAAGCATCCACGAATGAAAGAAATTCGAGCTAATAAGTATTAATTCTCAAGGGGAAGAAAACTATTTTTTGTTAACCAACATATTAAATGAAATGACTGAAGAAATCAGCATTGTACATTCATTCATATATTCACGGTGTGACTTTTATTGCTACTATTTATTATCTTTATTATTATCGCTACTCCTGAAATCAAATTACGCGCTGTAGCGTCCAGGTCTATTCAGCAACATTTCGCTACTTACTTTTACTTTTTTTGCTAAAATAACAGAAGTTCAAACAAAGAAAGATTTTTGGCGGCCCAAGGTTACAGCTTGCCTGTAAAACCGCTAGGAGACTGCTCTTGCTTTTATCCTGTCACACTCTGGATGTCAAACTCGGTGGCGGCCAAACGGTTAAAGATATTCGAATGAAACCTTCACCATTGTGTTCAGCATCAAAAAGTAGGTGACTATGTCCAAGAAATCAGACCTCTAGGACCACTCCCTGACCGGAATTTGGGGGTCAAAAGTGGTCGCTTCCGATAAAGTTGTGTTTATAAAAGTTTGTTTATACAATTGCGCATAGTATGGGGCCGCTTTGCTTTCGATACTGTCTAAAAGCATTAATTATCTTGTTATATCTTTGTAATTTACTTATCAATATTTAGTTTCTCTCGGCTCTCTAAGATATAGTGGAGACAGCTTTGCAGTGCTAGGAGATCCATTTTGAGGACGAGGGTAGGGTGAAGACAAAAATACGCTTTTCGTAGGTTTCCTATTTCTATGCATTTCAATTCTAACCGGAACCCATACATTCCTTCGACCTATTTCGTCATGTTTCCACAATCTTCCACACACTTCTGCGACCCTCTGCTGCTTTTTTGCTCTCAATCGACTCGGCGCCATCTTTCCGTTCAATCATAATGGTAGGAGTCGTACTGTACGTTAGTACATGCATAGTGTATTATTCCCCGCCAAGCGAAAGAATGACTCTGACCTTGAAGTACACCCATGATCTCTTAATCATTCCAGGACTGAAGTTTGTATAGAGAAACTGTTCACAATGGCGACTCTCAAGCGAGGCAAACCTATCAGAAGCCAAACACTTTCCCGCCATAAACACTGACATATACAATCGATTCAAATTCTACTATTGCGTCATCTGGTTTCCACGGTCGTTCTTTCGCTGAGAGGACTTTACTTACGCTTTCGTGCGCAGTCGTAAGTGATCTACTGCGTTATTTACGTTTTTCGTCGGCCAAAAAAAACAAACAAACCAGGGTTCCGCATTTCGACGATTTCTGGTTTTGACAGTGCTCTTAACCTGTCGAATAAGCGGGAGACGCCCGTAATCGTGCTACAAAATATAAGTTGTAATGAATAAGAGTTACATCAACTTTTAAAGAAATAAGGCATTTCAGTGAGATATTTCGAGCGTCATTTTTGAGGAATGGGTGAGACCAGAAATAAATGTACCTACAAAATAATTTTAACAGCAAGCCAGCTTTTATGGCAATCCGTCAGACATTTTAGCGTGATACGCATACAGACAAACAAGTTTAAATGGAATAACTTCCTGTGCTGTCAAAAATTATTTTTATAACACTTTTATCCTGAACACTCAAATTGGAACAAATTCATCCAAGTAAACAAAACACTGCTTCATCTCCGCGAAGGCCACCAAACATTCTTGTTTCTTCCTTGAGTTAAGTATTAAGGTTTTTCAAAAGCCATTCAAATAAATATGTTTTGTATGTTTTTTTAAAAGCTCTCGTAATGGCTAGTCCAAATACCTAACATTTGTAAACATTTACCTTCGATTAAAAAAAAACAAAACAAAAAAAAAAAAAAAAACAAATCATCGAAATAGCGCCGTTACAGGGTCCTGGGGTGGATTAAAGGAGGCTGCGTTGGCTCAGCTTATCGCGATTGATCTAAATTTGTTTACATGAAAGACTTCACTTGCGCCTTAGCAGATGTTCACTTATCAGAACAGAAATACTTCCACGACAGACATAGACCGCCTCTCCCCCGTCTTGATTTCGCACGAGATTCCGAATTTAAACAACAACCAATCGGTTATTTTTAATTTAACAAGAGGTTTTTTCAAAGAAATTAAAGCTTACTTTACTACGATCTTTTCTTTTTTTTTATTGTCGCGAAAAAACACAAAAAAATTCTCTGTTTATTTTTAAATTACGGGTGTCCAATGAATACACATTAATATTCATTGTTAGACGTAGTTTTGGTTCTACTATAGTCCGACCACGATAACGTGACGATTCGACGTCAGCAGTTAGCCTCTCAACAGGTTCCGAAGAATGTTAGGTTACAGCTATAAAAACAAAACAAAAACAAAAATCTAGTTTTAAATTTAGTCCTCCATTTTCCAATTCCTTTCGGAAATAGTCTTCAACCTGTAGAATAATTTTTCGATTACTGCTCTGTAAAATACTCAGGGGCGATATTTTGAGGGAAATTAATAAGAGACCTGTGCTGTGAGGCGCGTTTGTTTATGATTGGCTGAAAAACATACGTCATAATCACGTGGGTTCCTTCCGATCGACACACTATCGTGGTCGGACTTTATTTTACTGTTGGAAAATATAGTCGTCTTCACTCGCTAATTTCTCGGCAAGAATCAACTCAAAAAATTTCCAAAAAGAATTTTTAAGAAATTTCTTGTCCTTAACTATACGGTACATATCAAGTTTCAGGAAGATACATGTAGCGGCTCAAAAGTAGCTATAACGAGATGCAAACACACACACACACAGACTTCAGTGTTTCAAGAGCTTTGCTTTCCTACGATGGCAAGCTCAAGAACGAACGGTTTTGCTTAGAAAACTATTTAATAAATGCTAATTTTTATTTATTAATTTTTTTTATTTAAAGGCCATTCACGAAATATCTTTAAAAAGAAATGAATCTGTAATCTTGGTCTCAAATTGCAAAACTTCTCAACATTATTATTAAAACGGGGTTTGCAGGCATTGTAAAACCACTTTTATGGACTTCCAACGACTTTTCAAGTATCATTAACAAACGAGAACTTCTTTTACATGAAGGCGTGTTTTTAAAGTCTATTTTGAAGTCAACTGTAGACGTAGAGACATTTCAGTTTTGTTTCTGAGCTTGCCATAAAATACTTACAATGGCAGTAACAATTTTTATTACAAAAAAAAAAATTGATATGAAATTCAAGTATTTTTCACGGCATTCAAAAAAACAATGAATTTAAGTGTTAAGTTTTTAAAGCATATGATTACGATATGATTTTTTATTTCATTTTTTATTTATCAACTGTGAAAAAAAAACAACGAAATACGCAACTTCAAAATACTGTCTCAAGATTTTGGGAAAGCTTTTCAACAAAGAGTTCAGATGACGTTTTCTTTACTTTACACCACTTAACAATAATAGCTATCAAAAGGTCTAAGATGCTGTAAAACAATAAAACTGTTAAAACATAAAATTTAAAATGTAATTTTTGAATAGAAACATTCATGCGCGTTTGCAATCAAGATAACTGAATATATATACACATACATTGAGTTGATGTATATTTAATGTAATATACGATAGACCCTCACAACCTCCCTAAATCCTTTAGATCCTGCGAACCACGCTGATTGCATTGGAACTTGGTTGCGAATAACTTCGTGACAACTGTGCATTATCTATTTACACCGGTGATTCAAGGGTTCCATAACTGATTGTCCTGTGATGAAAACGGCTCGCAAAGCAACACTTTAAAGTGGAATTTTCTATGTTAGAGACTACTTAGCTTTCGAAACAACAGTTCCATGATGTATATGCATTTTCTGAATAAAAGTACTGAACGAAAACTCAAGTACGGTAATTAAAAAAACTGCCTTTGAATTAATATCGGCTAACCTTGACATATTAGTGAATGTAAATACAAATGTACTAAACTAATAAGCCTATTATTAGTTTATGACCTTGGGACCATGGGTCGCGAGACCTTGGGTTTAGGACCTTGGGTCGCGAGAGGTAAGGTTTCCCCGGCAGGATTAAGTTGTGGTCAGCCAGAAAAACATCCGCCGGCCCGCTTTGCTCTCCGAGAAAAAAACCTGACACCGTTCTACAGACGGCTTGGTGGACCCTAGGATCTGTCTGGAGGAAAATTCAACTTATAAAAAAAAATCCCGCCCTCCAGCGGATCGGAGTATGAACCCCTCCAGACCACAGTCGAGCGCATTACCGTTCATTTACAGGACCATATACATCAGTATGTCTTACTTAATTTCATCTAAGTATCGTCACTTGCTTCAGCATTGCCTTAATTTTAAAATAAATATAGAAGTAATATTATGTTACTTATTGCATAATATTACTTTTATATTTATTTACTGAAAACGTTGTATAACAGCAAGTAATGGAATAACTGTGGTTGGGTTTAGACGCTTCGAGAATGCATTCTCTAAGGGAAAATTATCTTCAATATGAGGTATTCAGAAAGCAATACTCGAAAGAAAAAATTGCGATCACTCTGTAAGGATAACTTAATACGGTATCTTTTATTTGTGCAAGACTTATCCTGTGATGCAGCCTCGTTGCGACCAATTTGGGAGCTACTGTGTTTGCTCACAGTATCCATTGGTAAGTATTGCGTTTGTCCCGTCCGTCCGTGTGTCTGTCTATCCCTAACAACCCCCGAACGGAAGATCGGATCGACAAACGGACTACACCATCGTATTCAGAGGCCCAAACAACATAGGAATAGGGTATTTTTCAATGCCCCCCCCACCGCTTCAAGTTCGAGATATCTTGCCTTGTTTTCATTGGCTTTCCTCTATTAGTTTAAATGTTAGAAATGAAACCATTTAATTTCAGTTGTCAGCTGTAATTTGATGCTTAAGGTCTCGGACTCAGACTGAAGGTTGTCGGTTCGAATCCATACGAATATCTACTTTTTTGTTTTGTTTTTCTTATTTTCCTAAGGTTTTTTTTCTTTTTTTTTATTATTTTTTCTTACGTTAATGTATTTCTTTTTTTAATTATTATTTAAAAAAATTTTTTTTATATTATTATGGGCCACCATTAAATTTATGCTTTAGCACAAAATTGTATTTACTTGTTTTCGTAACCCATATCAAGTATAGACCTTGGCAGTGCATATAATTTCAAGATGATTTACACAATATATTCGACAACTGTCTTGGTCACGTGCCCAGATCCATTCCCTCCAAGCACTTGTAGTATCATTTGCTTTTTCGTTCAAATAATGATTTACATAAAAGCCGATTTCCGAAAACAGTACCAACAGTTTTTCACAGAAAAACTGGAGAACGAATGAAACCGAAGATTCTGTTTCTTCGGAATGAAAAAAAAAACAAAAAAAACCGCCCGAACAATAACGAAGCTTTGAAATACAAGAATATGGACAGAAGGAAAAAAAAAAAAAAGAAAAACGGATGTTGGAAGTTCAGTGGATAAACATTTCAAGTATTACTATGTTCCCTATTGTCTCGAGTTCTGTATTGATCTTGAAACACAAGAGGGCGCAATTAAAGCACAGTGAAAAAGAGGAAGAGAACACGGAGGTTACATTACAAACGATGAAGAAATCGTACAAAGAAAAGGCAACTGGAAGTAACAGTTACAAAAGAGAAATAGTGAGTTTGACTTATAAAAAATTTACAAATATGAATTTAACGTAATTTTTTTTTTTTTTTTTTTAATGTTAGCCAGTCCTATTAGGTATACTTATAAAAATGTATATCTGCATTTCCACGATTTTCTTTCTTTTTCTTAAACGTTTTATGTTTTGTCTTAAATTTGAAAAAGAATACCGTTAAAGTAAATAAATAATTAAATCGAGAAGAGCTTTAGTTAATTAGCGCAACGAAATGATTTCATTAAATTTCACACAAACGACTTCCTTTTTTATGAGGATTCCACAGTGGGGTTGGGCAGATGAACGGCCAGGGTAGGAAACATTATTATTATTATTAGTTTAATATTATTAAAATAAAACTATAATAATAATAATTACTTAGTTTTCCTTAATTGTTTAGTAAAACGTATCAACTGAAGAAAAAAGTTAAAATTTTTAGCAAAAACAACTTTCATTTATGTAAAAAACATTTTACTAAAAAATAGTTTTTAGGACGGGTAATGTTCGACTGACTGACTATCAATTTAAATTCCTGGCAAGTCAAAATCTAAGAAGTTAGTCAAGTAGGTTTTCGGATAAAAATTATTCTTGGAATTGCAATGCGTTATTGATAAGACCAAAGTTTATGTATGCTTTTAATACAACCTGTACTGGACACACACTTTAACGTCAGAAAGATCAGCCGAAATTAATTAATTGACTGATTTAGTACAATGGCGCATAGAGGACGTAGCAATGCTGCGCCAGGAAAACTTAAACACATGTAAATGTTAATAGAAAAAAAAAATCTCAAATATAACTACATAAATTGAAATAAACAATACTAAAAAAGAAAAAAGTGGCAAAAAGGGTAATGGTAAGGACAAGATCTTAATATATTACCATGACGTAGTCATATAACATAGTATGTTAATATAAAGATCGCTCCCCTACAAAATACCTCTTAATAGCATAAAAAAAAAAAAAACCAAAAGCACTTTCAGTATCCGAATTGTTTATAAGTATGAAAAGCATTAAAAGAAATATCAGTAATATGAAACAGCATAATAAAATACTCCGTGGCAAATGGATATAATTAGAAATATAAAATTTAAAACAAGAAATGAGCGAAAGCTCTAAGATTAAAGTAAAAATAAATAAATAAATAAATAAATAAATAAATAAATAAATAAATGAAGTAAAACAAATGAAAAATACAGCATAAAAATATCAAGATACGAATCATAAAAGGGTTGCGAGGAAAATCCACCGATAAACCACGAGGCCAATCTCACAGGCCGCAAACACAGTCTCTGTGTTGGATAAGCATAATAAGTTAAAAATGTAAAATTAAAAGTTCTAACCTTCGTTTCTTGTTTATATTTAGTTACACAATTCGAAAGCCTTACTATAGTTGATTAAATAGTTAACTTTACTAATGTGTATAGTCTTATTATATTGCTTTGTTGTTGAATACGGAATAGTACAAATTCATAAAATGGCAGTTAGATGTTAATCTATATGAGAAGAATAATTTAGAACGAAATAGAAAAAAAACAATTTAGAGAAATATTGTAACAGTTTATATGTAAATATTTCTAGAAATAATTTATTTGTATATATCTGTATTTTATTCATTTTAATCTTTGTTGTTATTTATTTTAAATCATTCGTTTTCTATTTCCTAATTATTGCTGTTCTATTTATTTTTAAATTCTTTTCCGTTACAGCCGTTAAATTAGTTAATTGATTTAAATTCATTATGTTCTTGTCCAATCATCCCTTGTATATTTTTAATTACTTATCCAATGAAATTAAACTTTGTAAAAATCTTTAAAAAAAAACCATTTTTCTGTCTAGTGAATTAATTCAGTTCAGTTCTAAACTTGACTCGTTGTTTCTTCGCTCCTAAAAATCTCTCCCACAAACACCAGTACAATATAATAAAATAATAAATAAATAAATAAACTTGGATTTCAGAATATTTCAGCCACTACTCAATCCATTGTCTGTAGAAACTTTTCTGACGAACGGGGGAACATTTAGATCACAGTACTTCGTTCCAAACAATGACAGTGACAAACAATACAAAAAAATATATAATGAAACCAAGTCATGTGGATAAAAAAAAAAAAAAAAAAAATGGGTCACAAATTAACGCAGAAGCATTCTCTCCTTTCTTCGCGAAAATCAGAATAAAAATGTTCACGATATTTAACTTCGTTCGACCAAAGTTCCTATTGCTATTCACTGTGCTTAATCTCGCATGAAAGTCGAGGTAATCAGTTACCGGCTGTACAACCGTCCTTCCACGCGCACCGGAATCTCCTCCTGATGATGGGAATTCTTTGGAGGCGGAGGAGGCGGAAAGAAGAGGAGGGAGTGGAACGACAGAGTCGTGGGGGGAGAGAAAAAGATTAATTCTCCGCGCACGCCCCGCTTAATGATCGCGGTAGGCGTCCCCCTCAGATCGCTTCGAGGATATAACAAATCCTCCATTACTTCAAGCTCAAGCCTTTAGAAAAACACAAGTAACTGCTCTATGATTTCAGATAGACGTAGTTCCACAAAAATGTTTTAGCCCTACTTTCCAACGGAAAAGGGAGGTTCGTAAAATCGATGTATTTGTTTATGTCCGTATGGATTAATGATGATCCTGAAACTTGGCATGTATACTTATGGACAATAAACGATGGAAGATTTGCATTTACGTGAAGACAAAAAAAAAAATGCCTACTAAAAACACCGTTAGAAGCGAAAACCATGAGTTTCTACTGATAATTAATGTCCAAATCACACGATCTTTTATCAATGATCAAAACAATGATGAAAAACTGATCGTGTGATGTGGACATAACAATGCGTGTCAATTCATTTAGTAACGGCACTTTCATTTCTGTATTTACTTATTGTAAAATTTTAATTTATTCTTTGTAATTAAGATTAAAGAGATTTACGTAATTAGTTAAGTATTTGTAGATTTAATTCAGTTACAACAAATAGGAAATTCGAAGAGATTGTTTGTAATTGGTCAGTATCGGTGTTAGAAAGTTAGAAATACATAGAATTTAAAAAAAAACAAAAAAACAACATGAAATTCATGAATATAACGAATGATGTTTACGATAATGAACAGCTACATAACTACCAAAGTCTCAGCGCGATTTACTGTTTAAGATTCGAGTTATGTTCTTGATGCTGGAATTTTTTTTTCTGTAGAACATATCGCGAACTTCTCTCAATAGCATCAGCAAAGACTTTGCCCTACTGCGCTTCACAACTGATATGAGAACATGAATTAAATAAATCAGTTTTGAGACTTGACGAAACAACAATTTTTTAACCTCCTAGTTAGTATTTCCTGGTTAGGAAACGAGCCGTATTTATATTTATATATTTAATATATACCTGTACAACACGTATATTTGGTTATCACTAAAGAAGACGCTACCTTAAATTTCAGGTAATAAATGAGCTGCACTGGGGAGAAACTTATGAAATAAACAAATTCTAGAGTAAAATGAATTACGTTCCTTCTACATGACTTCCCCAATTTTTATTCATCGTACAAGTTTTGCAAGATCATCCTTATTTTCTGGTATGCAGAGATAAACAAAAAAAAAGCAAGCAAACTTATCTTGCAAGACTGGATTGAGAAAGAGGGGAAAAAAAAATAAAGTTAGTTCGTTCCATATTTCATCTGACATAAACCTCGGAGCAGTTCTCGTATTCAATGACAGCTTGACAAGTGAATGATGATGTTCACTCTCTACCTATATGATGGAAGCCTCAAAGTAAGCCGATTTTCTTTTCCATTTTTTTTTCTTTCTTACGTCTCTACCAAATCACTTTATTACCTTCGCCTTCTTTTTCGACATAATGTTGTCTTTCCATGCAGTACATCAAAAACGCAAAGGAGTTCTTGTCTTTTTTTTTAAAAAAAAAAGAAATTACAAAAACAAATCGTGATGTTGCATCCTGGTCGATGCACGTCACAGCTCCATTATTGTTCTCCTGCAGAATTAAGTTTATCAAGAATACGAAATAAAATAAAAAATAAAGAAAGAAATATAGACAAATCTTATTCGTAACCTAAAAATAAATCTTATTTATCTAAATGAGACACATTACGGAATAGAACGTAAACTAAATAAATAAATAAAATAGAAACTTTTTTAAATAAATAGAAGAATTTTTAAATAAAAAAAATAATGTGCAAATGCTTCCAGGCTTGGATGTCTTATTCCGTAAAACCCTATATAAGTCGAAACTATGTCTTTGCAACGCAATAGCATATGGTAACAATAAAGACAGTTATATTAAAGAATAAACATTAAATTTAATTACATTTAGTTACTTTCCACCAGCCATTACTAGTAATAAATTGCACAAAACAACTTTTAATATCTAGGCTACGTACGTACTTCGAATCTAAAGCCGAACGCGCATTGAACCACGTGTCCGTATCCCGTAAACGGACAAATGAAGTCATTCCATAAGACGTCCGTCGATTCGTGACGTTAAACTCAAGTATTTCTGCGAATACAGAAGTGTGCCGTGCTGCCTCAATGGAAGAAACAATTCTGATTGGTGACGTTAACTTTGCGTCACATACGGAATACGGGAATCTTCAAGCTTGTTCAATACAGTGACGGAATACTTGAGTTTAACGTCACGAATCGACGGACGTCTTACGGAATGACGTCATTTGTCCGTTTACGGGATAAGGACACGTGTTCAATGCGCGTTCGGCTTAAGTAGGTCGGTAAATACGTAAGTCGGGTAGCTTCTGTATAACACAATATCAACATACAATATCAAACATAAGTCATTGTGATTCGATTCATTTGAGTCTCTGGTTGCTTTAGAAATTTAACTTTTATTCGGCAATTCGTTCGCTAAAGAGTAAGCTGACATCCCGAATACAAAACCGAGATGTCAGAGAAATCAAGGTAATATAAAAATGCTTCCCGTCATCTCTCTTATCCTACGACAGGCATTCCCTATGTAAAGACACAGCTATTTATTCAGCTATTTAACGATATTGATGAATTTTAGTTACATTTCACCGATCTCACTGTATACTCAAAAGTTTTAGCGGCGACTGGACGAAAATAAAAGGTCCCTCTCTATAGAAATCGACGAGTTGATTACGGTAGGACCAGCCCAAATACGGCGAGTTCAGGACCAAATCTTCTCCGGAAAGTAAAAATCGCCAAATAAAAAAAAAAAGAAACAAAGTACCCTTTTTTTTCCCTGCTTGCTTTTGCATATAAATGCCCAAAACCTTGCCAGAATGCCGAGACGGACTGCTTACGATGTACACTGAGTGAATAAATCGAAACGAAGCAAGTGCATTATCGTATGGGTGTAAATGAAAAGCGCCGTAAGTGCGAAGCGCCGAAAAGCGAGACTTACTGTATTATTATAGGAACGAATTACCAGAAATATATTCGAATAAAAAGCAAAAGAAATTTTTTTCACTTATTTCAATCGACCTTTTGCACAGCTAATACGATGACCACACTGCGTGTGTCGCCACCTGGTGGACGCTTTTGAAATAGTCTACTTCCTTTGAAGAAGGTGAATGCGCTTAATAAATGCTACGGTTTAAATTACTTGCAAAGTTCTTTCTGCAAAACTTAAATTTACTTTACAAACAACACCCAACATTCATTAAGAAGCACATTTATAAACAGTGATTACGAACAGTGTTTAAACTTTCTAATTACGATTCATAAATCACTTCGCAATTAGTTCTTTAACATCAGCCACGAAAAAAAAATTTTAAAAAAAGGAAAAAATGCGATTTTCTCATTAATGTAACTTGAGGCTTTTAAACTGTAGAAATGCGATTGTAATTTCTCGCTTTGAATGCTGCGGATCGCAGTCCTTTTCGGTGAAAATGCCATTATTAAGGAAACAAATTAGCAACTCAAGCTCCCTTTTATCGCTTCGGAATTAATAATGAACACGTTTGTCTTAAAGGCGGGTGGATTAACAGTAAAATTCCTACCCGCATTAAGGCCACCATTCATTAAGGAAATTGCTTCTCATACGAAAAGCCGAAGTTAGTCGAATTGCGTTGGACTGACCGCAGCCATTGTTGAACGGAAGCAACGTTAAAATCAAGCCGAATTTGCAAAATTAAAATTTAGTGCGATGACGATTGAGCATTAAGGTTTTTCTGTAATTTAACAATCAAGTTGCAATATCTAAAATTTCTTTATTTGTCATAAGCATTTCTTTTTGAAATTTTTTTAACTTTCAGATAGCTGTCCGGCTTAGCTATATGTTTAGTAATGTAAGTTAATTCTATTCTTATATTCTAAATTTTCTAAATTTCAAAATTGCAAATGATTTATTTGAAATCTTTGCATCGCTAAACTCGAAATTATACATCATTCGAGTTTGGCCTTTCGATATATATATATATATAGTCCCGGTAGCCGAGTGGGTAAGGGCGCTTGGCTGCGGGTTGGAGGTAGCGGGTTCGATTCCCGGCCTCGGCGGAGGACGGGAATTTTTCCACGCTTCTTTCTCCTCCAAACGGGCCCTAGGGTCTACCCAGCCCTCTATAGAACGGGTACCGGGTTTCTTTCCCGGTAGTTAAAGGCGGGCGAGCGACGGGCCGACCCCCCGTCCTCAACTTGTCCCGTAGGTTCTGAACATATATTTATATATATCTATAATATATTTCATCTTTGGTTAGGATCTACTAAAAATTTTTAGTAATCTACATTATAAAAAATAAAGCAATGCGCGCGCATACGTCAGCAACAAAAGAAGTTTGCACGCGCGTTGCCAGGCAACAGGAGTATTGTTGCATGGTGAACTCAACTACGCAAATTTCCGACTGTTACCAATGGTTACCAATATTGTATTGCATATAGTCTTTAGAATTTAAAACCTTAATTTATTTTTAGTTTTTAGTTTAATTGATGTAATATACTTTTTTGAATAAATTAAATGTTTTTCCCATTACATATGCAGCGAAGCGACGGGCAGCCATCTAGTATTATTTTAATTACGAACGATTTTGTCTTACATAAGCGTAAATATGAAGTCATTGAACTAACGATAACGAATTTAGATAATAATAAAGTAGACACTAATGATTACATTTCTCTTTATTAGATTTAGCTTCCGAAAACAGATCGATTCGACTCAATCCAATTCGGATCCCCTTACGAATTAAGGAAAGAACGAAAAAAAAAAGAAAAATAATCAGCAGATGATTTATTTTTCATCATTATCATCATCTACGCGCGTGCAGCGAATTGAGAGAAAGAAAAAGACGAGCAGAATTACTTAGACGTAAAGATAAAAACGGAAGAGGAAGATGATAACGTTAGAGGGCTACGATCAATACTTTAATCTTTCTTTACGATTTTGGGAGAAAGTCGAGGATCGAGTTTATGAATGAAATAGGGGGGAAATCATTCGGAATAGTTTGGATTTTATAGTTAATTACAGCTTAAATAAGGTGGTAATGATTTAAAAAGCCATTTTCTCCTTAAACATTAAATATAGTCGGTAGTGTTGGTGTGCCGACAGAAATCTATAAAAATTTATAGTTTCGTTTTTGCTCATTTCATTTTATTCCTTCTCTATGGATTTTCCTAACACACAAGGTTTGGATTAAAATAACCAGCTTCGTATGCGAACAGATGGCGGGAAAAAAAAAATACAATCGTACATCACAGAACAGTATTTTACATTTGAGGGTACAATCGTAAACGCGTTAGGGCTTACGATTACATTCAAATTATTACCCTGTTAGGCCAGCAACAATAGAAAAATGGCTTGTTATTTTTAATATAATAAGATTTACAACGTTAAGTGCAGGATTACCAATTCCTACATTAATTCCCGAGGGTTTTTCCAATTTCACGCTTCGACTGGCAGCCAATTGAATCACAAAAAAGCTGACTCAGGTTATAGGGATCGGATGATGCTTTCTAAAGGTAACATATGGGGGAAAACTGACTCTCGTAAATCTTTTGTGAATGCGATCCACGATTGAAACACCAGCTACAAGAGATAAATCAAAACCCGCCTTAGAAAACGAGAAACCAAATGCTCTCGAATCCCAAGATTTCTCTTCCACTTATAACGAGGGTGTATTATGTGATAAACGAAATATTAAACTCCTCCGTTCCAAAACGAGCTCCAAGTGATTGCGTAGCCTAGCACCTTACAATACATCCACGCTAATTATTACTGATATAAAAAATGCTAATTATTACTGATATTGTTAATGTAGCCTAGTTGTAAAGTGGTCGACAGCGGGCTGGAGAAGCCGGGTTCAATTACCGGCGGAGATTTTTTTTCTTCCAGGCTGAATTCTTTTCCAGATGTGCCCCAGGGTCCACCCAGCCCTCTCAAGAATGGATACTGGGTTTATTTCCCGGAGGTTAAAGGCTGATGGGCGTCGGGCTGACCATCCGACCTTAACTTAGTTCCCTTTGGTCACGAAACGCCGAGAGCCTTAACTCCCGCGACCCCCCAAGGACCACATAGGCCTGTTGTGGGATACTTCAACTTGAGTAATATATATCCGACACACAAATTGATTAAGAAAAAAAAAATATATAGAATGCAAATTTAGTCGAAAAACGCAAATCTCTCCGTTTGTCTCTGATCAAGATATATAATTTTGAGTTACCTTGGGAAGCTGAAATTTTGAGATAGCTTCGGTTAGCAAAAGGCTTTCGAATTTTGTGCGTTTATGATCAATAAGCGAGGTTTTATGGACATAAAAACACTATCAAACACGCTGACATGGTAGAGCAATAATCATGGTAACTCAAAAAATTAATTATTTTAGAAATCTAGAAATTGTGACGGTAGATAAACTTTTCCAAAATGTGATTTTGATAGAAATAACTACCACTACACGAGTCTCCACAAAAATGATAAAATACGTCATGAAAAACATTTTTTTTTTTAATATATATATATATTATAAAAGTTGCCAGTTCAATATAAATTAAGACTCTTACTGTATTTTTGATTTTACAGATCGAAAATTCAAAAGTTGACACATCCACTACGGCTTGTTAATGGCTTTAAATGAAAACGAAATTTTATCTTAATATTCGTCACCGAGAATGAAGTAAGGCTATTTCTCCTCCTATTCAACTTAACTGAAATTCTCCACTTTTTGACTAACAGTCTTCAGTTTCAGATTGTGTATATCTTATTTTGAGATCTAGGGTTGTTCGTGTGGGGGTTAATAGACTGGGGAATGTGATAACTCCCATTAAAAAAGTTAAAAATAAACTTTTCAGCCGGAAGCAATAAAAGAGGGACGAGGGAGGAGGGAAACTGATGCTCTCGCACCCCACTTCCTTATTGCCATATGGTTCTGGTAATAATAGATTTCTTCTGATTCACCTGTACACTTACAATGATTCTAAATATCAACATTTCTACGAGTAAAACAATCGCATAATAAGCTTCTTTGATTAAGATCAAAAGTACAGTTGTTCTGCCAACTTTCCAAATACAAGCAAACGTTCAAATGGTGGTTTTGTGTTAACCGAGGTTCCTCATCCAACTAGACAATATAGTACCAAAACGAACTGGGAGTAGACCATGACTAGCCTAAAACATTCCTCGGTCAATTCCTTTAGATGTAAGTTTAATTACAATAATAGTTTTTTTTTGCCATAACGTGATTTATATACGGGAAACGCAAATGTCACGTGAACGAATACGGTATCCACAATAGCGGGCTCTGTCATGAAGAGAGTTTTTGCCGTAACGTGTCAGTGGACACGGTAAGCTAATAAACAAGATGGAAGACATACTTCAGATCGCTGCATTTGGAGGCATTGACGATGATTTGTTTGAGGATCTAGTGTTACACAATATCCTGAGAGAAAGAACCATTCAGGTTCGAGAAGAGGAAAATCCAAGGTTGAGTTTAAATGAAATGAATGATGAGGATTGTCGATTGTATTTCCGTTTCGAAAAAAACGATATACAGGGACAAGCAGATGGCTTAAATTTACCAGCAATAATTGAAAATGAATTGAAAATGAAATGAAACTTCGCGCAAGAGTATCAAGTCGTCATTCATGTTAAATCTAATTCTCTAAGGTTTATCGGAACTCATGTTTCCTACCGTAAAGTGATACGCTATACGAGGAAAGTTAACGTATCACGTTAACGGTATTTCCTCTACGGGACAGTGACGCATGCGCAGAATACCAGTCATGTGACTTTAGCGCTACCGTATAAAATGGCGAGCTGGGCCAAAAACACTATTGATTACAGCGCTTTAACGGCATTCGCTGTCTTAAAGTCAACTAGACCATTTAACTGGAGTCGTGATAAACCACGTGATCTGACGTCACAGTTCAAACAATTTAAATGCTATAGACGTTTCAAATTAACCAAGTACTATGGCAAGCGCTTTTTTCCGTAATTTTTCTGTGAGACAACCAAAAAATAAATAAAAAAAAATTATATATATATATATATACAGTCGGACCTCTATTTAACGAACCTCTATTTTTGCGAATTTCTCTATTTTGCGAACTTTTCTTTGGAACCAAGAACATTTTGCTAATTTCTTCGTAAAATAACCTCCAAATAGCGAAGTGCATTTTCTATTTAACGAACTTTTTGGTGGTATCTATTTTTTTTTTCCTCCTTGAAATGTTTTTATTATTAATAATCCCTTAGAGGTAATGAAAGAAATGTGGATACAGCTGAGGTAAAAAGAAGAAATTAACCATGATGTGCTG
The DNA here is from genome assembly GCA_023159025.1 of Thereuonema tuberculata. Taxonomy (NCBI): domain Eukaryota; kingdom Metazoa; phylum Arthropoda; class Chilopoda; order Scutigeromorpha; family Scutigeridae; genus Thereuonema; species Thereuonema tuberculata. The sequence continues at coordinate 82,888 of JAFIDM010069772.1, forward strand.
ATTGATGATTATCTTTCACTTCATTTTGAAGTTGAGGCCTCGGAAACACTAACTGAATCGGATATTTTGGACAGTGTGAAAAATAAAAACTATACGGCTATGAATTGCGATGAGGATGATGAAAATGAAAATGATCTTGATGCAAAAATAAAAAAACCTTCTTATGATGAGATCATTTGCAACAATCTGACGCGGATTACAATTTGAAGAAAATACTGAACGGGTTTTTGGTGCATTACAAAGATGCGAGACGTATTATGAGCGAAAACACTTTTTCAAAAAACAAAAACAAAAAACTCAGACAAAATTAGCAGAGTAACAGTAAAATTTAAATACGCATGTGGTAAAGTATGCTTTATGTCATTAAAATTATTACTTTTTTAATAATATTTATTGCTTGTGTATTTTAAATTTGTTTTAGGTAGTTTAAAGTAATTTTAAAAGGTGAATCTCTATTTAACGAATTTTCCGTATAACGAACTTTTTTTCGGGATTTAGCGACTTCGTTAAATAGAGGTCCGACTGTATATATCTGAAAATAGTTTCAAACCTTCGTGAAAGTACATCTTCTTAGACTTTTATTTTTTTTCAATTTATTGTTGAATGTCATGAAAATGAAGGACTGTTTCAAACGTTCGAACAAGCCTAAAATACCCTATTAGCTCTGCTTAACGGTTTATAAAAACGAGAACTACATTCTGATGTAAACACATCCATCGAAGAAGCCCCCAATATGTCTACTTTAAGCCTACGTCAAAAACCACTATTTCTTGTCAACTAGTGGAAAACCTCACTGAAGACAATCGAGCCCGTGTGTTCTACCTGTCAGAGCACGTTACGTCTCCGGTGGGTGAAAAAAAGGCGACGAAACGTAAAAACACTGCGTGGGAGTAGAGGAGGCAAGCAAACATGCACCATCGTCCGCGCTAGGACTGTTGGCAACGTGACAGAGATTCCCACCAACAGAGCAAAACAACGATTACCGCGACCCCAAAAAAATTGCTCCACTTACAACTTTCTAGGGAAAACAAAATTTCCATTTGTTTCGTTTTATTGCGATGAATTACTCTGCCTACAGGAACGTTTAAGTAAATTCGTGCAATTATTCCCTCTTTCTTCTTATCGATCCAATGTGTTTTCTCAAAGCAATTCTGCAGGGGGTTGAAGCGAGCCAAGAACACACCGGACGGACGCCTTGATGCTGACAACAATAGCTGCCAAACAAACATCCTTCAAACTTTAAACGCCATTTATTCGCTGTAGAAGGGTTTTATCGCCGAGATCTATTGGATTCGCAAATATTTCGCCGTGTGTTTGCCTTAGATCAGGAACTGTCTTTCAAACTTCTTCGGGGGCAAACAGTACCCTCAAAAATGCTTTCAGAATTCACGACAGCTTCGATGAAACTTGAGAATATTAATAAACAAAAAAAACCACATCAAAAACTAAAACATTAAAGCTTTCTTTTATTGTTGCTTTATAGCTTCTTCATTATCGTTACTGTAACTACAGTTAAGATACGCGATAAAACGGAAAATAGTGATAAATTTCTCTTTACAAAAATGCATAAAAGCAGTCAGGCAATTTCGCCATTGGGTCTCAGCATTCCATTAGAACAAATAACATACCTTATTTATTTTCGATTTAGCTCTGAAGTAAGAATTACAAGTTATTCAAAACTCATTTATTAAGGTCCCGACTCAAGCAACTGCAGGCGACTGCAAACCTTTTATTTTTTTTATATATTTCTTTTTCCATGGACTTTATCATGTAAGGATATTTCCATTCTTGGTATATGGGAAAGGAAAATTCTGAGGAAGATTTATGGAGCTATTTGTGACCAAGGTTTGTGGCGTATCCGCACTAATAAAGAACTAATGGAATTATTTCAGGAGCCAAGCTTGGTTTCAATTGTTAAAAGTAAAAGGATCCAATGGGTAGGCCATCTCCAAAGGATGAATTTGAACCGTGGAGTTAAGAAACTTTTCATTGGAAACCCTGGTGGTAGAAGATTAAAAGGAAGACCACGACTTAGATGGCTTGATGATGTGGAACGCGATTTGAAAAAGCTCCAGGTACGAGGATGGAGGAGAAAGGCGCAAGATAGAAAAGAGTGGACTCATATTGTTAAGGAGGCCAAGGCCCTACATGGGCTGTAGTGCCATGGAGTTAGTTATATTTCTTTTTCCAATGCACCTAAGATTCTGAAAACTTAAATATGAACTTGTGAAGCATCTGGGATTTCTATTTTCTTGTTTTTAATTTTCAAAAATATTCTTTAATTAATTAAAACTTAAAAACAATCAATTTTTTGGGTGTTTTCGAGGTATTACTCGGTATTTTCAATTCAAAAAAATTTGACGAAAAACTGAAATAATAAAAAATTTGTAAAATAATAATAAAATATTTATTATTAGTGCAATAGGTCATTTTTTTTTAAAAAAAAATTAATCTCACAATTAAAAAAAAAAAGCGTAATTTTTATTTTTTTAAAAATTAACTTTTTTACTAATAATAAATATTTTAAATATAAAACATTATTTTACAAATTTTTAATCATTTCAGGAGTTTTTATCAATTTTTTTTTGCTTTTTAATTTAATAAATTACAGAATAATTTCGAAAATTAAAAACAAGAAAACAGAAATTCCAGTTCATATTTAAATTTTCAGAATTTTAGGTGCATTGGAAAAAGAAATATTGAACTGAACCGGTACTTATACGATGGAATGACAAATGGCAATATTCAAGAAATTCGTAAAGATTTCTTCGAGTATTCGAAATGCAACATACAGGACATTACCAGTATACTTAACTGTTTTACAAAACAGAGATGGAATTAATGTTAATGATAAGCTTCAAGAATCAAGTTTGTGAAACAGTATTTTATGTTCCAGTTATCAGATCAACAAGATTATTATTTATCAATGCATATTATGTACACTTATCTGTAATAGAATAGCAGCAAATAATCCCAAATATAATTTTCAAAAACTTACTCTGTTTTGTCTATTATTCTACATTGCACATTAGCATAATTGTCAAGCTCATATATATATATATATATATATATATATATATATATATATATATATA
>JAFIDM010069773.1:0-19589 GCA_023159025.1 Thereuonema tuberculata
ACTTAAAACTTTAAAAATTAGACACAAAGGGAGTGATTGAATATTAGAAGTGTTACATTGATTTCTTTTACACGTGTGATCTGTGTTTTTCAGATGTCTCTACTTGCTTCTTCTTTTTCTTTTTAGAAACAATGAAAATCAGAAACCAGATACACTTTCTTCCAATTACCCTGATACTTTCTTGCATGTTTTGTGATTTATGTGATTCTTATCGAAAGCGTTTAAATGATGATGCAGCAGCTATTGAGACTTCGCTCAAAACCGTTCTGAATTTTATTAAGCTGACGAGAGGTAAGTCAGTAGTTTAGAAATTCCATATTAACCTATGCCTAATATGAGTCGACTGCTGCCATACGTCATTCACTGCCACGGCTGCAATGACAGAAAATCCAAACTAACATATGTAATAATCTTAGGTTCAAATTAACTTAGGTAAAGCTAGAGTTATTGTTATAATGCAGAACAAACTCAAAGTAAAACATGCAAATTAAAATATATATTGTTTAGTTCCATCAATTTTGTAAGTAATTCCGAAATTTAATTTACAATTATGTTTTATTTGTTATTTACGCATCTAGTTCAATTGTTTTTGAATTGCGCTCTCTGAAACAGATGCTTTCTTCACTATTTCAAGAAAATCCTAACAGTGGATCCAATTTGCACTATGAGCCACAGGAAAGTAAACTTTAAAGCTACCAAATAAAGTTGTAGCTTTCTGAGACAAACAGCTTTATTAAAAGAAACTTTAAAATAATTGCTTTATAGAGTTGATACAATGGATTCAAAGAGAAATTTTTATTTATGAGAATTTTACGATTTTCGAAAGCATAACCAAACTGAAATACTAGAAGAAATGCACAGACAATAAATATTCGTTTATATACTATTAATATCTAACAGGCATTACAGACATACATACATAGATATAATTTACATATTTATCATAAATTTAACCAATACAAAATTGAGAAAAAAGAAATATCATAACAAATGAGATTCCTCAACAAATAACAAACTGGTATATATAATAAAAAATATATATTAAATACATTCAACATAGTATCCACGTAGTACTCAATACTCATAGAACTATACATAAAGGTAATCCCATTTTATAAATTCTATAAAGTTATTACCATAATTATAGAAAACTGAAGTTCTTACCACAAATCTGCTGTTCATTTCCAATGTAATTTCTGATAACGTATTTTAAAAGAGTTAATATACTTTTCTTAGATTCGATTGGGTCTGATTTGCTGGACTTATTTCTACTTAATGATTCTGATCTGACAGTTTTTGTTTTTAAGAGTGGACAGCCATTATCACTAAAGCGAATTCTTGGAAATGTCAGTAAAAAGCTTTTCATAAACCCTATATTCATTCCTACTGATTTTTCATATTAACAATGATGATTTCAACAATTTTAAGGAAATTGATAATACTCAGTCAGAAATACACAAATTCTTGATCTACATCCTTTTTATGGAAAGTCTGTTTTCATTTGCAATCTGCTTGTTCCTTCCTTCGGGGGAGTTCTGAATCGATCTTTGTGTTTTGTTGGTTCCTCTTTACTTAAAACAAACACTGAAAAAATATTAGCACTTCTTTATTTAGACATCATTTCCTGATTACAGTTTTAAAGCCCGAACATTTAATTCTGTTTGCTATTTATTTGGTAAACATTTGAAATAACTCTCTTCTGAATAAACAATAGAATAGCTCTTTTAACATAATGCCCAAATATACTCGTAAATCGCATTTAAATCAAAAGTATATTTTAAAAAAGTCAAAAATAATTTATATATTTGTGTACAGGGTGATTCAAAATCTCCAGTACGAGCTTTAAAGGGTGGTCAAAATACAAAAACAAACCAATGATTCAATGTTTTGGTTTTTAAGCTTTGTAATTGCATTTGAATTTCTTGACAATTAAAAGGAAAAAAAATAGGAGGCATTACTTATTGACTGATTCTCATATACAGTAAACTCCCGATTATCCGCGGACCTCTCCTATTTCAATTTTTTTTTAATGTTCAATAAATTACGGAATCAACAAACATTTTTTAACTCTAGAATAAGGTAAACAATAAAAGAGGCACATTTAGCTACGTCCAAGTAGGGGTTTTTCGTGTTTCGACACGAAAAAAAAGAAAGCAATTAACCGATTTTTTTGTTAAAAAGAAATAAAATAAAATAAAATAAAATAAAATAAAATAAAATAAAATACCTGTTTATAATGTATGTACTGCCATTTTAATTTAAATAAAACATGTTAAGAGCATTTTTGTGTTGATTTTCGTCCTATTTCGGATTATCCGCGGAATTCGCTTATCCACCGTTGCCGCGCCACCCAACTCCGCGGATAATCGGGAGTGTACTGTATAAAATTTCGAAAAATCACAGCTAAACCTAAATTTTAACTCAGCAAATTTTATGTTTCGTTAAACAAAATATCAAAGCATCTTAAGAAGATTGGAGTGATTGTGATAAACTGAGCTACTTTCTTTCAGATACAGAAGCTTTTCACCTCACCAGTGACTCTCAAAGAGAAATCAATAAAGAGAAGAAAAATTCTCCAAATAAAGAGAAGACAAATGAACTTCCAAACCAAGAATGCTCTCTACTGCCTGCAAATTGTGCTGATATTCAGGTCATGGGTGAGTAGTCTTAGGATTTTCTTCTTGTCAATTGACTTTGGTTCTGGATCTGGTTTTTATTTTGGTTGGATGATCACCGTCCCATTCCTCGCTACGCCTATGAGACTACTACATTATAGGAGTTAGTGTCCTTAAACTTCAGAACTACAAGAAAATTAAAAACATCTTATGATTTTCGAAACAATAACATATCAATTCTGAAATGCTTGCTAATTACTGTTCGTTTTCGTTTACGAGAACCTTCAGCACTTTTGCGCATGCATCAGGTCTCCTTCGATTTCATCAAAATATGGGTGAGGAGAAATAAAGAGGGGATATTTACTTTTAATCAGTGTTAGTTTACTCGTAGCTGCGTTCTATTTGCGCTTTTCGGGAAAGAATTATGGAAAGAATAAATAATATTGCAAAATTGCTCCTCCGTTATTTTTTTCTTAAAAGCGAAAATGTCCAAAAGAATTTCTGAGGAAAGTGTCCATCTCAGCGTATCACCCCTCTGCGGAGTAAAATCGTCCGCCAATGGTAGTTCTGGCTTTCGAAAACGAACAGTATGTCCATATGTTGTTGTTGCATCCTTTATAATTATGCTTAAAAAGTATAAGAAAAAAACACAAACACACCAAATTAAAACGAATTTTGGGACCTTTATCAGCTCATTCTGTAGGAAAACATAACAGAAAAGTCCGGTTTATCAATAATTCTGAATGTTTCAAAAGAAAACATTGAAGCCAACAAGGAAATTGGTAGTGTAAATTCTAAAAAAATGATTGTAAGCAGTGGCGTACCCAGGATTAAGGTTGGGGGGAGGGGCCTCAGAATATTGTAAAAGGTCCATTCCGATGTAGGCTTATTTAAAAATAAATTGTTTCAATGATCTCTTTACAATATTATAAGACACAGACACGTCAGTGCTTTAATAAAGGTTTTCTTCTCGTGTTTTATTTCTTTCTTTCTATTTTGCTTGTCTTTTTTGTTTATTTATTTTCGGGTTCTGGGGAAAGGGGGGAGGGCTTCAGCCCCTTAGCCCCCCCTTCCTCGTGGATGCGCCACTGATTGTAATAATATGTAAAGATCTGCATTTAACTTAACAATCGTAAAAATTTCTTAATAATATTTGATAAACACACTCAAGACAGACATACAAAAGAAAAAAAAAGACAACACCATAAATTGCTATTTCCATTGTGAAAGTCGCAATTTTCTTAAATTTGATTTGTAATAAAAACTGTTTTCCTTGAAGATACACTATTTTTTTTTTTTTTAAACAAAGATATAAATCTCCTTACAATTTCTGTTAAAGTTCTAAATTTAACTGATTTTTATATGTCTTACTTATTAAAAATTCGATTTCTTTCTTCATTACGATAACATCAGTTACGCCACAAAGAAACAATGTAACACGGTTTGAGACTTCAGTGATCGTAGCTGGAGCAAGGCTAATGTAGGCCTGGCCGAGGAAAGGAAAATCGTCGTATATTTAATGCTATGACGTAACATGTCAATAGAATACAATACAATAATAACGAGTATTCTGCAATAATAGCTTAGCGGCAGTTGCCATACTGATGCGAAGTGCCATAAGACTAAGTGTGTGGGGTTCGTGATGCCCGCGCCCAGGTCTGTATTTTCCGTTGGCTTTGAAGGCGAATAAACGGCATTATAAAAATTAAGTATCATTGTAGGTCATGTGTACCTTCTGTTATTAAATTATTATTATTCGATATATACACTCATGGACAAAAAAATTAGCGCACCAAGAAGGAGTCGTCAAAATGAAACGAAAATTTACATACGTAATGACTACTTTGATATAAATAAATGATTAGAAAATCAAAGAAAAAGGATAATTTATTTCAGAGAAAAAGGCAAAAGAACGGAGGAGTTAATACTCCGTTGGACCCCCTCTAGCGCGAATGCACGATGCGATACGATCGGGCATTGAGTCATACAAGTTCTGTATGATGTCTTGAGACATTTCGTTCCATATTTGCTGTAACCTTGCCTCTAGTTCGTTCAAACTCGTGGGATGCCCAACTCGTCGTCCCAAATGATCCCAGATATGCTCGATTGGAGACAAATCTGGGGATCGGGCAGGCCAAGGAAGGGAAGTAACAGAGCGGAGACAGTCTTGTGACACCCTTGCCGTATGAGGCCGAGCATTGTCTTGTTGAAAAATGGCTCCTGGGAGCCGTTGCATGAGTGGCAACACATGTGGTTGCAGGATTTCATGAACATACCGCTGGGCTGTCATGGTGCCATGGAACAATACTAGGGGTGACCGTGTATTGTAGGCAATGGCACCCCATACCATCACACCAGCTGTGGGAGCGGTGTCGCTGTACAGCAAAGGCAGGATTGAAGCGTTCACCACGGGCTCTCCACACACGAACACGATTGTCATCACTGCCGAGATTGAATCTGGATTCGTCGCTAAAGACGACCTGGTTCCATTCCGCTACAGTCCAGTTTCCTCGTGCGCGGCAAAACTCCAAACGGAGGCGTCGATGGGTGGGCGTCAAGGGCAGCATACGTAATGGGCGTCGCGATACCAACTGTCCTTCAGCCAGGCGCCTTCGTATGGTTCGAGAAGACACAGCGGCCCCTAGTGAAGGTGCTACCTGTGCCTGGATGGCGGCCGATGAAGCAGTTGGCTATACGCGTGCATTTCTGACTATGTGGCGGTCTTCTCGACGACTGGTCTGTCGAGGGCGTCCTGAGCCTGGTCTTCGTGTACATGACATCTCTCGGGTCCACTGGTCCCAACACCTACTCACAACACAATCAGAGCGGCCTAAATGACGAGCTACTCGCCTAGCTGACCACCCAGCTTCCATCATCCCGACGATTCTCCCTCTCTCAAACTGCGACAACTGCGTATACTGTCTTCGAACACGGCGTAATGGCATGTCTACCTCAGCTCTTCCTTTGTAAATGATTCAGCACACTCAAACAAGCTTTGGTTACCTGTTTTATACTCCACAGAGTACGATGTTCAACGCCCTCTACCGGCTATACGTAATGCGCAATCACGCTGCATTTCTAATCATTTGCATATCTCCCCGACATGTACCTTCACTGCAAGTTTCGTTACGATCCCGCAATTATTTCTTGGTGCGCTAATTTTTTTGTCCATGAGTATATTTAGCAAATATTAACATTGCTACTTCATATTTGTTATTTTGTCAATTTTATGCATTCAAATTTCCTGACTTGTTGGATTTAAATTGCCTTTTTCTGTTTTTTTTAAATTGCCTAAAGTTTGGTAATTTTTATTCTATAGTATTTAATATTTTTTACGTTCTGAAATGAACAGGTGCTAAAAGCAGTGGGAATTATATGATATATCCAAGAAAGAAATCTGCTCCAATACAGGTATATTGCGACTTACAAACAGACGGAGGAGGTTGGCTTGTAAGTAGTTTTTCAGTTCTTTAAAATAATGGAAACAAAACTACCTGTGTTCTGGTAACCTTAGGAAGATCTTTAGTTTTATTGATTCCCTTTCAACCCATTCTCACTGCTTTTCATTTCTGGTTACTTTTTGGATTACAGGTATTTCAACGTCGAGGCAAATTTGGTGAAGAACACGAAAATTTTTTTCGTAATTGGAAAGAATACAAAGAAGGATTTGGGAATATGCAACAAGAATTCTGGTTGGGTAAGTTTTGAAGGATGTTAATGTACTTTTAATTGAAGTTAATATATTAGCAAATCAAGGTATATCCATTTATTTATAAAGTTACGACTCTGCTATAAGTTAATAATAATTCTAATCTTATAAAAATATAATGTTTAATGTCTTAGTGAAATCCTACTCATAATACGATCAGCATACATAGCAAATTAAGCTTCTAATTTAATTTAATTAATTTAAATCATTCATTAATGTGGAAATATTCTAAAGGGTTAGTGTAGATTCTTGTGGAGTTTATCTTCAAATTTTGCTTGTATATTCTGACTCTTAGTAAATATTTGGTAAAAATTACTTTTTAACCAAACAATACTAAAATTTCAAATGACTCCTACTTTAATTCCACTATATTTCATTTCCCTCAGCGAGAGACTTCTTCAGGTGACGATAGAAATTAACTCTTCTTCCTCATAAACGGACTTATTGTTTTTAGTATTAGGTAAGTTATGAAATGTCTGGATTGTTGGTTCTATATGTTTGTTTAGTTCTTTTTTGTATCCAAATGTATTTATGAGGAAGAAGAGTTAATTTCTATCGTCACCTGAAGAAGTATCTCGTTGAGGGAGATGAAATATATTAAAGTAAGCGTTATTTGAAATTTTAGTAATGTTTGGTTACTTGAATGTAATGAAGAAGAATATTGATGAAGAATTACTTTTTATTTGCAAATAAAACCTTTTTAATAACTTTCAAATTTAACTAGCGCAAAGACAATACACTAGCATAAACGCCCCATCAATAATGACGAGATACCAATGGGACAGCTTTTAGTTACGATAAGAGTAATTTGCCCATCACATAAAAGAAAATTAAAATGAATGCATTGCTTGGAACATAAATGAATTTGTTTGTTGGAAGGCTTGATTAAAAATCCCATTGCGAGTGAAAATTCGATCATTTAACGCATGACCTTGACCGTCGGGTTGTTTTTTTTGTCTTTCTTGATGAGTACTTTGATGTTGTCTCTGTTTCGTGAACGCGACAATGCAACATAAAAATGGATATATGAAAATACCCCTCGCTCAAAAAAACAAAAAACCTACGATTGTGAATGCGGGCACACATAGATGGATCTGCCCTGTGGTACATGTGAGATTTACAGGGCAGTTCTCCTCCATTAAACACAGGGGGAGTGCGTTACCTTTCACACACAAGACAGATCTATATATACAATAGGAAAACCGAAACGCACATAAATAAACAAAAATCACTAAAGAGCTATTTTTGGATTTTATTACTGGGAATCCAAGACACACCTTTTTTTTTTTTTTTTTTCCTATTTTGTTTTTCTATTCTATAAGTTGCATTTGTTTAATAAGGTTATAAGAAAAGCCTCAAATCTCATAGGACTTTGAAGTCACTTTTATGTTTCTCTCTAGATGCTAACTGAATATTCATTCTAGCATTTAAAACAATAATCATTTTGTCTGATAAACAAAGTTGCCTAATAAACTACGAATTAAGTGTATTTACAGCATAAAAATGCAGTCATGTATCTGCATATAAACAGACTATATCTTTGAAACTGTCCAATGTATTCAGTGGCGGATTTAGCACTTGAGAGGCCCTAGGCGCAATTCAATTTTGAGGCCCCCTCTAAATATTTTTTACAACCAAAAAAAAAAAAAAAGAAAAAGGAAATACTTGGGTGGATGGGGCCCCTAGGCGACTGGTGAGGCCCCCTAGGCTTGCTTTTACAACCAAAAAAAAAAAAAAAAGGAAATCTTGCTTTTACAACCAAAAAAAAAGGAAATAAGCTAAATAATTTTTAAATTTTGAGGCCACCTCGATATGTGAGGCCCGTGGCGCGCGCCTGCTGCGCCTAATGGGAAATCCGCCACTGAATGTATTCACAACTTTATATCTATTGCAAATTCTTTTGGTTCTTACAACTGCTTCCGTCGTATTGGCGATTCATTAAATCATTCTCCTTAGCTGATTTTATTCATATAGTAGATTACATTTATGCTGCATTTCAAAGGTCCTGGCTCAAGCAATTCAAGTGACTGCAAACTTTTTATTTATTTTATATATTTCATTTATCAATGCACCTAAAAGAATGAAAATTTAAATATGAACTTGTGAAGCATCTGGAATTTCTATTTTCTTGTTTTTAATTTTCAAAATATCCTGTAATTAATTAATTTAAAATTCAAAAACAGTCAATTTTTGGGTGGTTTTTGAAGTATTACTCGATATTTCCAACTTCATTAAACTTGACGAAAACCTGAGATAATAAAAAATTGTAAAATAATAATTTGTATTTAAAATATGTATTATTAGTGCAATAGTTAACTTTTTTAAAAAATATAAACTGTGTTTTTTAAAATTGTTTGAGATGAAATTATTTTTTTTTACGTGTTATCAAATAATCCTAATAAGAAAGGTTTTCATTAAAGAACCTCTAAATATCATGCAAATTCATTTGATGCTGTTCGTTTCCAAAACTAAATTTGTTTGAAGAATCTTTTTATAGAAATAGATTTTAATAGAATTAACAATTTTTTGAATTTTAATTTAATTCATTACAGAATATTTTGAAAATTAAAAACAAGAAAATAGAAATCCCAGATGCTTCACAAATTCATGTTTAAATTTTCATTATTTTAGGTGCATTGGAAAAAGAAATAGATAAAAGAAATAAAAGGTTTGCTGTCGCCTGCATTTGCTTGAGTCAGGTCCTTTGAAATGCATTTCCTACTACATGAATAACATCAGCTCAAGAGAATGATTTAATGAATCGCCAATAAGACGGAAGCAGTTGTAAAATCAAAAGAATTTGCAATAGATATAAAGCTGTGAATACATTGGACATTTTCAAAGATATAGTCTGTTTATATGCAGATATATAACCAATCAGCATTATGCAGTATACACACTTAGATCGTTGTTACGTCCTTCGATATTGTACAATTCTATACTTTGTAAGACAATGTGTTATAAGACAGGGCCATAGCAATGTAGCATAAATGTTTATATGGAGCTCGACTCACTGAGTCACAAAGGAGATATCTTTAGTAGAAGCAAAAACAAAGGTTATTGAAATGAACCTCTTCTGTTTAGTAAACAATTACTAGCTCCGAAAGAATGAAAATTATTATAAAATCGGTCAAATGCAAGTAATAGAAAATGAGGAAAGCGTTTCTTAGGTACATTGAGGCCATACTTTAATAGCATTTTGAGCAGGTTGTCCAAATTGTTTTACACCTTCCATGTCATTATCAGAATCTGGATCTTTAGGTGAGATAAGGGATCTTTTTTCGTTGCTTTGTGTTCCTTGTAAATTTCAGTTGCACATTTGGATCACCCTAATAGTAGAGTAGAGGTCTATAGTAGAGGACTCGTTATTAGGAACTTCTTTAAGACTTCATATCGCAAATGAAATGCTTCCCTCTTCATATCATTTGTGTCAATTTCAGGAATAGAATGTTACAACTGTTTTACGCTTTCCTTCTTTTTTAAGCTTGCAAAGTTCCCTATAGATTAGTGGTGGGATTTCACAATCTTTTGTCCACAAATTCCATTTAAGTTGAAAGCAATGCACTATTCTCTCAGCTTTTTACATCCTTTTCAATTCTTGATGCTAAGTATGTAATGTTCCCTTGAATATACATCACAAATAAACGCAATCTTTTATATTTTCCAGGTAACGATTATTTATCAATTCTAACAAACCAAGATAGGATGACATTAAGGATAGATTTGGAAGATTACGATAATACAACCATATTTACAGAATACAGTAATTTTCTCGTTGGAGATGAAGATAGTTTTTATGAGATGTCTTTCAGCAATTACTATGGGAATGCAGGTGAAAATGATGCTACGTACTTATTATCTTTAATGCATCTTAAGATCAGTGAAATATCTTGGAGCTCATTAGTTTCAGAATTATATTAATAATGCAATATAGAAGCAAATTAAAAGTTTAATTCAGAGAATTATCGCTCATTAATCAGTCAGCGTTCGAGATAAACTTGTTTCATCCTTTTGGTATGCATTTGATCAATAAACATTAAAGAAAATCAAATCAAACAAATACTATGAGCAATTCTTGTAAATTTTATATCTTAAAAACGGGCTTAAGGATTTTGATGAAATGAGGTGAATCTACCACTTTTCAGGTGCGAGAAAGCGATTTAGCTAGGTCTCGACTTCGAGAAAACTCATTTAGAGGGTTTACCTGATTGACCTGGGACCTAATTACTGTCTGCAGTGTTCATACTTTATTTTCGTTTTACTTTATTCTTAATAAATTCGTGTTCTGTGAGTTTTTACGTGTAATAAAATAATAATTTTACTTAATAATAATTTTTAAAACATTTTCCTTTCAACGTCGCATGTATTCATTGCGGATCTGTCCATTTCCCCGAAAGGAGTTAACTAATCAGGTGATTGTCTACAGTGTTCTTATTTTACTTTCGTTTTATTTTACCGTCTTCCAGGTTTTATGTTTTATGTTCTATTAAAACTCGCAGAACAGATGAAGACTTTTAGTTAGCTTGAAGCTTTCAAATTATAGTATTAAACTTATGAAGCAGTAAAATCTATTCTAACGCATGGTCCATTAACACCTATGCAGTTAATTTAAGTAAGTTAATTGCCAAGTATAAATTAAGTACCAGTGGATGGTATTCCTTTGTTACAGTATCAGCTATTTTATTTATTTTGATACTGTTTTCAATTTCAGGCGATGCATTGGTTGATCAGAATGGACAGGCCTTCTCAACGAAAGACAATGACAATGAACACAATTGTGCTGATAAGTACAAGGGAGGATGGTGGTTCAGTGACTGCCATTTCAGCAGTTTGAACGGATTATCTTTAGACGAAGAGGAGTCGAACCAAACTTGTATCAATTGGTATAAGAAGCCCGAAGGCCAACGATGTATGAAGAAATCGGAAATGAAATTAAGACCCCAATATTTCTCCTAAGATTTCTTAAATTTAAAAAGTCATTCTTTCAATGTTCCGAGATTCAATATAATATCACTTTATCCGATTGTGAAAAATATAAAAAAGAATTAATTGTAAATGAACAATAATTATTCTGTTAGGATTTCTAAACTATTTTAAATTCATTTTTAATAAAATCATGTAAATAAAATAAAAAATAATAATTTGAATGCATACAAATACGTCATAATGGTGATTTTGTTTTGTTTTTAATCCTGAGTTCTTCTTCACTGTGTACTAAAATGATTATGAACTTACTTTGCAATGAGTCATTTCCAAGAAAAGATAATTAATGAGTTTGTAAAGACGTAAACAAACCATTTATAGCAATTTAATATTACATTCTTCAGCAATAGTGCAAGAATATAAATTTGCCATTTACTGTATATTAATGTATGATAAAAATTTATGAAAATTCCTTTTACGCATAAGAGATTAAGTAATACAATCAGGAACTGCCATCTAAATAGAAGCTAGTAAGGTGTGTTGGTTGGCCAAAAAGTTCGTTCATTTTCTTGACGTACGTTGGCTGTAGTAGCGCTTAGGTGTCTTTAATGTCATTCGACACCATTTTGTTAGATTATGTTGTGACAGCTATCATATCAGCGTGCATTTTAAACAAAAACTGATCAAAATTGGTGAATTTCGTGTCGCCAATTGAATACTGAAGATGGAAGACAGTAAGCACGCAAGACGTCATGTTTCTTTGATGACCAGGCAAAAACTATTACAGTTTGATTCGGGATGTTCTGATTCATCCGCCCTATTCACCAGACATTGCACCTTCGGATTTCCATTTATTTCGGTCTTTACAAAATTATCTTATAGACAAAATCCAATTCTCTGAAAGACACCAAAGGCATCTGGAACATTTCTTTGCTCAAAAAGATAAAAAGGTTTGGGAAGATGGAATTATGAAGTTGCCTGAAAGATGACAGAAGGTAGTGGAACAAACCGTTGAAGACGTTGTTCAATAAAAGTATTGGTTCAATGTACAAAAGTATCGCTGTTCAATGAAAATTGTGTCTTTTGTTTTTACATAAAAAACCGAACGAACTGTTTGGCCAAATCAATAGATGGATTAATAAAGATGGTTTGCTTCTAGTGCTAGCAACACACAAATCGTAGATGAAATCTTTTAAACATCTACATTATATTGACGATGCATCTAAATTTTAAAGGTAAAGACTATGAAAAATTTAAAGGCATCCAGATAAGTTCGTGTGTTTATGATAAAACAATTGGACATAAAGTCACATGAAAATGCAGATTTCGTATCCTCAAAAAAAATTACGAATCTTCACTAAAAGCTTTAAAATCAATAACCTTTGCGTTCAGTTTAAAGAAGGAGAGATAATACGTTGAAAAGCCTCCAAAAGATAGAAGGGACTAAACAAAATCAAACTGTGAACCTTAATAAGCCAAGTGACCCCTCAAAAACCAAAAGACAAGAAAATAAAAACAATAATAAATAGTGCAAATCAAATCCTTGGGCAGTTAACAGTTCACCAGAAAAGGATTTGACCACAAAGCAAGAAAGTAAAAAATGAAATAAAAACCCTCTAATGGGCTAAAGAAAAATGAAACAACTCATCATAAAATGAAAAAGAAAAGCCTTTTGAGACGCTGGGACAGCTGTTTCGAGCTTATTAGGCTTTCTGCAATCAGGCCTACCCAGTTGAGGAGAGCTTAATAAGCTCGAAACAGCTGTCCCAGGTCTCGGCTCGACTCAAAAGATTTTCCCTTTTCATTTAGTTTTTTTTTTTTTTTTTTTATTTTTTATGTAAAACCAAGGTATTCTTGATGTGCAACTTTCAGTATCGATCTAGTAAGATCCAAGTAAACAATCTATATTACTAAAATCTTTTATTTCTCTGTCTGTCTGTGTGTCTGTCTGTCCGGCGCAATTTTCTGTGCGAATGGAAAATAGAAATAATTTTTACAATGAAATTTTCGCGACGGGAATTGAACCTGCAACCTTCTGATCCGAAGTCGGATGTGTTATCTATTAGGCCATAGGTACTACAACTCTTTTCATATTGTTTTTTGACTTATATCTCCGCAATTGTTGTGTTGTTGTTGTGCCCCAATGTTAGTGCAACAATGGAAAACGGTTTTTCATTTTTTTTTGTCACGAGGAAGTCGACAAATTCAAAATGAGCATTATTGAACTTCAAAATGTTGCGTTAACTGCTTTCTTTGGAATCGAGTTTTGTTAGATTATCTTAAATTTTATTTTCTTCTTATTATTACTTTTAATAATTGAGTTATTCATATATTTTTGTAAAAACAACTAAACTTATTGATTCACGTATTTTTGAAATTTGTTTAAGCTTCCAACTATTTTGTTTTGTTGTACTTATTCCAATTTTATTATGCTTGAAAAAGAGATGGCTTGAAAAGAGTCTTCAAAACTTCAAAATGTTGCTTTAACCCCTTTCATTGGAATCGATTATTCTTGGATTACCTCATATAAACCATCGTTTTATCTTCGATAATCATTAGTATCGAAATGGACAACGAGAGCAAGGATGAGATCTTTTCAAAGAACTGTTAATAATGTCGTAATCTCGGCCATTCTTGACTACAGGTAAAATTTGTCTGAAGTCTCCGCCAAAGAGGAAAATTTATCTAGATTCACAAGTCATCAGAATTTGGTTATCTTCACTCGAAAGAATAGTCACAATCAATTCGTCGCCAGGAGTATCGTATATAAGCTATGATCTTCATTTAACATCTATATCAACCAACGTCCATCTAAATAAATCTCTTCTTCAAATATCTATAACGAACAATCTGTACAAGGGAGATGGCCTAGTTAATAAAAAAAAAAAAAAAAAAAAACTTGCAAATGCCGGAAGTCATGAGGAGTCTACGAAGTCTATCTGCTGACTTCCTGAGAAGAATGATACATTAAACACAAGTTAAGATAAACTTTAAGATCGTATATTGCGTGCAACAATACTGTATAATCAATTTGGAAGGGAAGTGTTTTTGACAGCTCTTCATCCCAACTCTAAATTTGGTTGAAATTTGTACAAAAATGAATAGAAATGTGTCTTTTAAGTTATTAATCTTTTACTAAAGTTTCAAGCTCGTAAGGCAAATAGTTTTTAATTGATCTTGATCATAAACAGCTTGTTGCAACTTCGTATATCAACTTGAAACTTTAATTTATAGTTTTTATTTTATTTCTTTTTAATTTCTGGTGCATTTGAAGGTATGTTGCAAAATATTAAATCAACTCTATAATACTCTGTTACTATCATCATCTTTCTTTATATATAGGAGGGAGTTTGTTTGTTTGTTCGCTATACACTCCTAGGCTAATCTGGACCAAATTTTGCAGACTCACTCTTCAGGACCCTGCGGGAAAAAAACCCAGCTACAAACCCGGATCAGGACTAAGGGGTGTGAAACGGGTGGGGGAAGACACTCTTCAAAGATACGCATCTCGCTGAAGCCGCTTCAGTTGGAAACATGAAATTTGACATAATTTGTTCTTTGTCAAAACCGAAAAGATACGTAATCAACGAATTTTCGAAATTCGGATCCTAAGGGTTGTAAACGGGGAGGGGAGAAGTTTCTCTGAAACCGCTTTAGCTGGAAACACGAAATTTCGCATGAGTGTTTCTTAATTCTACGTTTCAGTTTTTTAATTTACGTCCTGTATTTTGGTTTTTTTGAATAAATAGCTTTTTTCGTTACTTAAGAAAGGCTACCGGAGCGAAGCAATGGTAGCAGACTAGTTCAGATATAAAAATAAAGGCTGGATAAGACCAGCAATAAATGTTCTACCATTCAGCATAGTATTATTAAAATGAATTATAATTAAATCTACATAAAAATGAGAGAAAAAATAAGAAAACGACCTTCTGCAACTCAGAGAGACTGAATCCATCTACTGCAGATGGTGTAAACTTCCCTAAATTCTCTCTCTCTATCTTCAGATGGACGATAGAGAGAGAGAATGATTTGCCTTTCGTTGTTTTGTTTTTTTCATTATACTTATTATCTATTATTTCATCAACTTTATTTATGAATACAGTTAAGAAACGGTGTCCATCAAATCGAATGTGTTTTAAGAAATTATTAAATGAAATTATAATGTTTACTTTATAAAATTGGTAAAAAAAAAAAAGCATCAAAACTAATTACATAAAGAATTTAATTTTTTGTACTTACATAGACTACTATCAGGGCCCATTTTTTAAAATCGATTTCTGGTGTGGTATTTTAAATCATTAACACCTCATACAGTCAGAGATTGGGAATTTTTTCCAGGCTGAAATCTCCTGCAAACGAGTCATAAGGTCCACCCAGCCGTCTCTAAAATGGGTACCGGGTTTCTTTCCTAAGGGTTAAAGTCGGGCTGGCGTCGGGCTGACTATCCGATTTAATCCGGATGGTCACGAAATGCCGGAAGTCCAAGGACAGCGCAATTGCGGGATATTTTAACTAACTAAAATTACAGGAGTTTTTCTAACAGAAATAATACACTAATATTTTGAAATAGGGATTCCCCTCTTATTGTAATTTTTTTTTCTTGTTATTGAATAGGAATTAGCTTCTTTCACGTTGTAAAATTCGACCGAAATTCGACCGTCTTAAGGACTATCTGTTCTTATCACATTCAAGACAGCATCAGAATAGGGTAATTGCTGTCGTCGAAGTCTATCTTTCGACCAGGCCATCGAATCGTAATATTTTTCACTCTGGTTTTCGTTCCGGTTTAATCAAAATACAAAATTTTAGTTTGGGTTCAGCTCCACTCCGAACAAAAACATCGGGGTTTTTTTCCGGCTCAGTACCTTGGTAGTGGTTTGGACCACAGGGCGACAGGGTATGAGAGGGGGGGGGGGGAGTCGATGAAAGTTGTTAACCACGGAAAAAATTCCGTCTTTCGCGTATACTTTAAAAGAGAAGAACTGAAATAAAGGAGTGAAATAAATATCGGTTTTCGGTTTCGATTCGGATACAATATGTTTAGCTTTTTAGGTTCGGGTTCACTTCCACTCCGACCAAAAATATCGCGGTTTTTACCGGTTCGATCCCTGCTTTCGACAGACCCCCAAAAGAAGTAAGATTTCTCTAAGCTATTGATTATTCGGCCAAACTCCGAACGGCGGTCCCAAATTATATAAACCTTTTTAATGACAGATAACAGTATGACTGTGAAGGATAACACATAGCCAGAGTTATTACACATCAAATCATATAGTTTTCGCTCAACATATTTACAAAAAAAATATGTATTGTCCGAATATGTACGACTTATGACTAAAGCGTTATTACTCTTGGTGCTTGCGGTCTTCCAGCCATGGCACGTTTAAAGTGATTTTTAAGCAACAATACACAATGTTTCATTAATAACAACAATAACGATGTCATTACACTTGACACAATGTTCATTAATAACAAGACAAATGTTTCATTAATAACAACGTTGGGACCGCGTTCGGAGGTTATTATAATTTGGGACCGCCATCATAATTTGGGACCGCCGTTCGGAGTTTTGCCGATTATTCTAGCGTATCGAGGGGTGGGGGTTTGAAAGGGGTTCTGACGGCCCTCCCACCACCCTTTACATCCGAGTGGAGCCTTTCTTTGTCATGTTGAAAAAGAACATTTTACTTTTCCCCTTTGGTCGAACTATTGCAATATGGTATGGTCTAAGCAAAAAGAGCTGTCCAGCGCGGTTCCAGAAAGTTCACTAGGATTTCAGTGACAAAAGTACTGCAGATGACTTTTTCAGAAGATTGATTAGTCTTTCATTGCTATTTGTTGGAGAACCTTTAGGCCGCCACTCAACTGACTGGCCTACGCCCTCTATTCAGGATCACACATCAAACACAAATCATCTCCATCTTTTAATGCAGCTCTGCCAACTGACAAAAGAAAAACGCAGGAAACGTTCAAGTATTTATTAGTATTTTATAAATTAACTAAATTCATATTTTACCATTAGGAAAAAATAATCAGTCAGAATTACTTACCTTGCGCTTTCCGAAGCATTATAAAAAGAAAAAACAAACATCAGATGATGTTCGATTAACAACAGAAAATAAGAATAATGAAAAAAGAAAAGAATAATGTACTTCCGATTAGATTCATCTCTGGATATGAATTATTTTTCTTCGCCTGCAGAAATAAATCATTTCTTTCTCTTCCTTATCCTATTTTTTTTTCCTTACC
Source organism: Thereuonema tuberculata (assembly GCA_023159025.1). NCBI lineage: Eukaryota > Metazoa > Arthropoda > Chilopoda > Scutigeromorpha > Scutigeridae > Thereuonema > Thereuonema tuberculata. Next base: position 17,497 of record JAFIDM010069773.1, read on the forward strand.
TAATCTATTATTATTTAGATTATATGTAAATTACATTAATTAATGTAATTAAAAATAGTTTAACTTGCGGATTAAACTTCAGATAAAATAAAAATTGGAACCCGCCACATATTAAGATTCAAATATTTTTTAAACAGAATAAATCCCCACGATCGATTACATTGTACACATTTGTCCACCTGAAAACAGCTGCTAACTGAAAGCGATCGTGGAATTTTGTTTTATTAAGTAAATGTTTTAATCTTAATATGTGCATGTTCCAATTTTTAGTTTATCTCTACGTTAATTAATTTTAATTACAAAATTAATCATGCCTGTTTTGATATCTTGCCTTCATCACATCTTTTTTTGTATTAAATTTATTTTATTCGGGAAAAAAATCGAGTGTTTCAATTTAATAGTTTGTAATTTCAATATCACAGTGTTTATAATTGAATATTATTGAATGTAATTTGGACTCTAAAAATTTATTTCTGGCTTATTTTGGAAGGAAACGAATTTAATTCCCATCAACCAAAGGTTATAAGAACCCGTTCCCGAATGAAAACAATGACTGGGAAAAGGTGATCCGTTGTCACAAAGACGCGAAATTTACATAAATGAGTAAATTCATCGAAATTAGGCAATAAAATAACACAAAAATTACAAGAACAATTTTGAATTTAACTTTATTACAATTAATTAAAACGCTATGCGTTATTTAAGTAAATAAATAACCTATTTTTATTTTCCGACAGAAACTACAAAATCGCCATCGCAGCGGATTGAATCACAAAACCCACCATGGCCGTCACGCCTGAAATCTTAGCAGATTTGCTTTCGAAAATCGAAATAGATAGTGAACAGACGGAGGATGTACGAAAATTAAGAAGTGCCGTAGTTTCAGTGCCATTCTCCCAAGATTTGACGAAACTCATTAACCCAGAGCAATTTGAACACTATGTTTATGGTTTGAAGACAAATAGCAGGTAAAGCAAAAGACCCTTGTTTTTAGATAAATTAAATGTTTTCTTTAATTTACTTCAAAAGATAAGCATTGAATTTTTAAAAATAGCTATAAAATTGATTCTTTTAATTTTGGGGGGAATTTTAAGTATTTTTTTTTTTTTTTTGGGGGGGGGGGGTTGATTTTTTAAGTAAAATACGTCCCTATAAATAAGGTATACGTCAGTTTTAATTCGCAAGACGAAGTGTTTTTAGATTTTTTTCTTTATAAATTTATTCAATTAAAAAATAGTTAAATCTTACTTAATTCACAGTATTTTATATTGACTTTGTTATTCAGATAATAAATTACTGAAGAAAATAATCCCATCTCCGCCTAAAAGAATTCGAATTGATTTTGGATTAATAATTAAATAAATTATAAATAAAGCAAATATGAAAATAAGGAGCAAAATCATTTTTTTTTATATTTCTCTACAATTATATATTGTTCTATATATTTATCGATACCTAATCGTTCATTGCATTTGTGGGGTAAATCTAATATGATGAAGGCTAGTAGATTATTGATTTTTAGGGTGGGAAGGTCAGAAACCCCTCACAGAATTGCAGCTATTGTATTTCGAAAAGCTTTCTGAGTAAAAAAATAAATAGTGGGTTCGTAGATGATTTTACTTTAAATCTGTATATTTTATCTAACATGAACTTAATGTAAAGGGGAAAGAAAAAATATCGTTTCGAAGGTGTTTGGGTGATATCGCATCTACTCTTCCTAAGAAATGTATAGAAGAAGAACACAATTTAAATACAAATTAAATGAATTTAAGAAAAAATGAATTAAGTGAGAACCGAACTGTCGCTAAACTGCATGTTGTCTTAAGATTACGGCATAACCCCTTCTCTGTTTGCTTTCTTTCTTTCTTTTTAAATCAAATTTTAATTTATTTTTTTTTAAAAAAAAAACATCAATGTGACTTACACTTTTATAAATTGAATGACTTTATTTATTTTATTTATTTATTTAAAAAGAAAAATAAAACAAGCAAAGTCATCAACCTAGATTATTTTCCTATCACACAAGTTGCTCCTAGGGAACCTTCCAATCCACTTCTCTAATGACTCCAATATAGGCGTGTCTTAAGATTTTG
>JAFIDM010069773.1:19689-32606 GCA_023159025.1 Thereuonema tuberculata
AACGAATGCGCACCAACTAAAAAAGTCAAACGTTATTAAGATGTCTTCCTTTTTCAGATAAAATGAATAGCTTCTAAATCTTCAGCCCATGCCTTGAGAAGGAAGAAAAGAAATTGGATTACTTAGTGGGGGAGGATAACTTTTTTATTCCATCTCCTCTTTTTTTTTTTTTTTTTTTTTTTTTTTTTTTTGTCTTTATAACAATAAAAATAATGTAGCACTGATTTTTCAGTAATGTCTTTGGTTTATACATTTATATATTTAAATAAATATTTTTTTTTTTTTTTAACCGTTTCAGAGAGCGTCTTTATATAACCTGTGATCTTCTAAGGAAGGTCTTGGCAAGATTTGATCCTGTTACCATCTTAAATTCCTATGAAGAAGAATTGCTTCTATTTTTCAATCATCCTGAACCCATGGTAAAATTGTTGATTTTGGAACAGGTAAATATTGTTTATTTTTTTTTTTTAATACAACAGTTCAGTAAACACATTTAAAAACAAAGTATTCAGTTCACAGTTTGAATCAATTCTGCTTGTTTTACTGTAATTTTTTATCAGAATAATTCCAAAGAAAAGAAAATAGATGGAAATAAACAGCCTATTTCCAATCTGAATTCAAATATCCAGAAATTATTGGTGACTGTTACTAAGAGTTCTGATTGACTGAAATTGCAGCTATAAGAATTAACATTAACCAAGGTATTGTTATCTTCAAAGAAATAGCTTTTGACAAAGCATTTATTATTATTATTTATATATTCTGTAATTTGAAGCAACGAAAAAAAAAAATATTTCTATGTTTCTTCATTTTGTTTCAGTATTCAGAATTTGGTGATAGAGGAATGTTTATCTTTCATTGTAGTTTGACTGTGGCCTTAAGTTAAACATAAGAAAAGGAATCTGACATTAATATCTTTTATGTTTTATAGAATGTGTATTGTTATATTCTTATTTCTTCTGAATATGATTTTTTTTCTTCTGCATTTCAGATCGAGAGATTTGTCATCAGTGAGCAAGCATTAACCAAACTTGCCGAAGACTCTGAAATCATTTCAACTGCTATAAAACTACTCGGAGACCCTAATCTGAATGTTTATAAACGTGCTTTGGAAGTAATAGTGAAGATGGTGCAAACAGAGAAAGGTCTTCATCTTTTAAATACTGCACAACGTATTGCAGAAATTCAAGCTCTTATGCAAATAGGCGAATCGATTAAGTTTAGAATATACGAGGTAATTCGAGTGTTTGTTTCCATATTTTGTGCTTAATATTGTAATATCTGAAGTTGCTGAACACAAGTTATGCTGTGCAATGCTAGTGCTATTGCATTAAGATTTTAATTGTAAAATGATAAGGATTAAGAATCAGTTGTTTTGTAACAAATGCTTCAAATCTGCCTTTAGTGGCTATTTTGTGATAAAGCAAGATTAACATTATACATACTCTTCACAAATACATTTAGCATTGCTTGAGAAGATGGGCTTCATTCAAAGTCGCTTTTAATTTCCAAGCACTTACATAAATATGTCATTTGGAAATTGTAGTAAAAGTTTGAGACTGGATCTACAGAATCTCAATCATTTTTCATCAGCAACATTGGGGTTTTCAAAATAGCTGTTTGTCTGTTTGCTAACGATCTAAAATTGGAAAAACTTGTGCTTAAATTATACTTTTTCACTTAATTGGTGTTTTCCTGACTTGCTGTTGCTGAACCAAACAATTTTCAGATAAGGGTCAGTTCAAGTATTATGTAAGCATTCAAGGGAAGGGTTTCAAGCTTTGTTTATTTTTGCTACAAGGGGGGGGGGGGAACCAGAGCAATGCTTACATAAGACAGACATGCATGCGAGAGAGTGGACTGTGTAAGATCATTTTTTTTTCCTCACTATTTCATGTGTACGTTTGATCAATTTGTTAATTGTAATTCAGGAGTAAATATCATTTAATTTTGAGAGCTTAGCTATGTGAAAAAATAAATAAATGAATAACGAATAGAAACAGTTTGAAAAAAAAATTCTTATTAAAACAGTATCGTTTTAATGCATCAGATGACAAAATACGAGCACATTGCAGGTATAAGCCTTCATCAGTTCAAAATGATTTAAAATTTCCGTTGGTTTACTAAGTAACGAGTCATGTGAATGTTATAAATGTAAGTGTTTAGATAAGTCTGCATTATACAACCATGAAGTGAGCACGGGACATAAACAATTTTTCCGAGGGGTGAGGGTAGCAGGGAGAAGTGGAAACAATATCGCTATTCATAAAAGAATCCTTTCTCATAGGAACAACACCCTCTGTTAATAATGGACTTTCCTACCAACATGTGACTCGTTACTGAGTGAACCAACGGAAATTTTAAAATCATTCCGAACTGATGAAGGTTAATATCCGCAACGTGGTCTTATTTTGTAATCTGACTCATTAAAAAGGTACTGTTTGCAACATTTTATGAGATTTAGAAAATGGTTTGCAGACTTCCAGTTAATTTACAAAACTTCAAGTAAAAAAAAAAAAAAGTATCTAGATTTCTATTTAGTTTGATAGAATGTCTGCTTCCTATGATAGCTACTATTGTTTCATAATTTAGTCATTAATGGTGTTTTTATTTTCCATTTCAGTTGACTGTTGAAATATGCAAAATATCGCCATTGCACTTAACTTGTTGTGTTGAAATTGGGACACTTCCTGCACTGGTATCAGAATTAAAGGATAAGGATGTTGTGGTGAAACTGAAATGTTTAGAGTTGCTAGGAGAAGTGGGTTCAAGAGATTATGGTATAAAGTTTTTGGAAGAACAAGGAGCCATTAAAGAAGCAGAGAAAATGCTGAATAAAGTGGATACTGATTACGAAACGTCATATCTTGCTCCAGGTAAGTGGTAGAACCATTTGCTTTCAGTTAATTAAGAATAGATTGAGAGAAGGATGGCTGCAGGGTGGTCTAGTTAAATGTTATCCCCTAGATTTTTCATTACTTAAGAATGACTTGGATGATAGATTCTAAATGAAACCATATATTCTAATGATTTTTTTTTTTTTTTTTTAATCAAATGGTCCTCTTAAATTTTGGAAAAGCAATTGTAGAAATGATTTTTTTCTATTGACCCCCAGGGAAAAACTTGTTTCAACAAACAAACAAATCAAACCGAATTCAAACCTTTCATAAAATATGTTCAAAGTGGTGCCCGTTCATGCCAATGCACAACTGAGCATGTGTGATAATGAATCAATGCACTGATAATAGCTATGCTGATTTCATTACAGTATAGCATTATGCGTTGTTACAAATCCTGTGGTGTAGTAGTTGGTATGATGTAATATTTTGCAAATGCCCACCAAAAAAAAAGAAGCAAGGGGAGAGATACTGTGATCTCGCCTGCCACTGTACGGGCCCTTGACGAACAATCCAGCTGCTGTGAAATCAGTCATCTAGACGTCTTAAACTACATGAGGCATTATGAGAAAGTAATAATGTGATTTCTGTATGTTGTCAAAGACATCTTGTCTCTGTACTGATCTATTGGTTTGCTGCGTTGACGAACTTGAGAGCTACCTTTTTTTATTATCCATTAATAAGAATTATGTACAATATCTGACAATTTCTACTGGGAAGTGCCTGATTTAAATGCTTCAACTTTTCATAAGTAGGCCAACCCAAACAAAAATGGTAGGAAGGGAAATACACTATTTCCTATAACTTGGTTCTGAAAGAGAAGTGATAAGAGGATACATTCTTCTATGAGTGGGAAAATTCCTCCAAGTGAGTTTTACTCAATATTTCAGCTCGGTTTCTTGAGCCTTTTTCAGGAGATAAGTAGAATTGTATGAACTTTGCCCTTTTCCACTTTGTCTTGAACAAGCTGACCTTCTTTCTGGAGAGATATCGAGACATGGACAAGTGGAAGTTCATGTAATTCTAATCTCCTGAAGAGGACTCAAGGAACCGAGCTGAAATATTGAATAAATCTCACTTGGAGTGGGAAAATTCCTCATAGAAGAATATATCCTATTAACATGATTCCTTTAGAATCTGTTCATCCCTAGCTTACAAAAAGTCTCGGGAGGCTGATTATATGGACTGCCCTGTATTTATTACAGTGCTTGCTGTTGAAAAAGTAATATTTTCTTTTTCTTTTTTTTTTCTTTTTTTTTTTATTATCTGTGTTAACTAAATTTACAGAATAACTTTTATCTTGTGAAAACTTTCTCATGTTTTCAGTTTTCTAAAATAAATTATAAACCTTATACTTCTGTAATTAGTAGGGTAGTCGGATGGGATTTGAGGTAGATCCCATCAGGGAATAAAAACAAGGACAGGACATTGTACAGATAAAAATAGAAAGCTAAAAAGAAAAAACAAAAAATGATTTGGTGTTGCAATTATATTTATTTTTTAATTGGGTATTAATTAAAATATTTCAAATAATTACATTAAAATTACCTTTTATACAAATGGGCTAATTGTATATTATTATTCAGCATTTTATATTAAATGATAATGAAAATGATAGATATAATAAAGAATTGACAAATCCCAGTAAAATACATGAATCTAAAATACTTGGGTATTTTGTTTTCAGATAGAAACATAAAATACAGAGCATTTCATTCTACCAGTAGACTATTTTCAGCTGTGCTGTTAACAGGGAGAGGTGGGTTTAAATAGTTTGGAATGATGTTATTGGAGATCATTGTGGGTAAATTGACGATGTGACAGGATTCATGTAAGGTTAGGGAGAAGACAGTTGTCACCTGATCTTTTATTTGAATTTGATCAAAATTGGGGACGTGGGTAGTTAATTTATTGTGTTGATATAATATTGATTTGAAATGGTCTTTATTTCTATAGTTTACCTGATGTTGTTTCAGTCTTTTTATTAAAGATTGCATCATAAAACCAATAAATTTTTTTATTCCATTTGAGGTAAGGAACAGCGTAACTACTTTATTTTTGGTTTGAATGTCATTCCTATGATTATGGTACCGTAGGTCAGTTTCTTATTAGCTTTGTTAATAACCCGGATGTCATTTTTTTAGGAGTTGCTTTATGCTGTGATTAATCCCTTGTATGTAAGGAATAACCACATGGTTGTAAGTTTCCTGTGTATTTATGTTTGATTTCTAGGTTTATATTTCTGGCCTTGTTGTAATATTTGTTAATAAATATAATCAGGTAGTTGGATTGGGTGAAGATTTGCTTCAGATGGCTTATTTCCTTGTTAAGTAGTTCAGCAGTTGTGAAACTTAAATAATTCGAAGCTGAAGGGACCAGAGAAAAAGTTCGAATTATCCAAAAATTCGAATTACATATATTCTCTCAAATAGAAGAGATAAATAAAAAAGATTAACTCCACGATCAAAGATTTAACACATTAACTTTATCTTAAGAATACTGCTAATTTTTTTTTTTTTTCATTAAATCAAACATTTTTTTTTTACTAGCTCAATTATTCATCACTTTCAAAAAAAAAACAGGCAGATATTTTTAATTGCTTCATTGAATGCAATCTTTGTGTCCTAGCATATGATTCCAACCTCTGGGTTGCCAGGTCCTCTTGTTCTTTTTCTATTTTTTCCATTGCCATTTTTGCTGCTGAAGATTGTATCTTTGTTCTTCAAATATGTCTAACGTGTTGGATGGAATTCCAAATTCCTTGGCGATTTCCGATTTCTTTTTAAGGCCTTTTTCCACTTCCTTAATCACCACTACCTTTTCAGCTAATGTTAATGACTTATAAGGAGCTTTAGCTTTTGACAATGGCATAGTAAAAACAATACTTAAAGCACAAGCACAAAAACTAAAAATGTATATAACAGCATTAAATCATTCACAGGAAGCGCATGTGACTCAAGACCCAAGGGGTGTGGGAGGGGGGAGGGTAACAACAGAGGATGGACAGAAAAATCCTTGGAAATCCCCACCTAGTGACATTCCAACCCTGACTTTTGTTTTCCTTAGAAAGACCGTCAAAATAAATAATGTATCTTAGCTGAGGAAAGTCTCAGGAACAATTTTAACCGTAATATTTTAAGGACAATTGTACGAAAAATTTGAATTATCCAAAATAAAATTCGAATTATCCACGATTTTTTAACATTATTTTAATACAGAATTCTAGGGACCGAGCAAAAAATTTGAATTAAACAAGTTTGAATTATCCAAGTTTCACTGTATTAAAATAATTAAATAAGACCTTACCCTAACTATAAACAGCAGCAGTTGTATTTAGAATACAGGGTGATTTCTCAGCAAGATGTTGAAAACATGTTATGGTTTATTTTATCTTTTTATTCCTTTGTAATAAGTACATCAACTTTAAAATCTTACATCATTCCAAGATTGGTGGGGTCTATTAAATATACCTTTAAAAGGAAATATATCCAAGGATCAGCAGCAAACTCCTTCAAGACCTGTGAGTTTTGCTAATGTCATAAGTAGGCCATTACATATTTTTTTTTTGTAGATATTAATGGTAGCCTATCAATTAATTTCATACCTATGAACATTACTGTGAACACTAATTATTTCTTAATATATTAACTTCTAGAAGTATTCATTTTAAAATTTGGCATTTTTAAAAATATATATCCTTCATGTATCATTTCTTTTTCTTTTTTTCCTTAGGTTTAGTAAAATTTTTTGGTAATATGGTTCGTGTTCGTCCTAAGGAGGTAATTGATAAATATCCAAAGTTTGTTTCGTGCTTATTGGAGTTGCTTCCAGAGGAATACAACTATCCCATGAAAATGCCAATGAAAATGGATATTGTGAATCTCTTCGGTATTTTGGGTTCTACAGTAGAAGGAAAAAAGGCTCTAAAAAACAAAGGTAAATATAGTTAATAAGAAGAGGTTGACATTAATAAAGATTTGTAAATGTCTATTAAACTGAGTGCTCTATCAATCTTCAAGCAAAGATGAATAGAAGTTTTCTCCTGTAAGCGTGAAACCAAAAAAAAAAAAAAAACCCCAGGAAATTCCTAGCTTATTTCTTACATAATTCCTGCAAGAGAAGCATTTGTTAGTGGGGATTAAATGACTGGTGTTCTTTATTCTTAATTTATATATTGTTGTTTTTAATGGACATTATCTCATTGATTTTTGTTTACTTTGTTTCTCTCTGAGCTGTTAGATACTGGGCGAATCCAGCTATCTCAATCTCCTATGATCTTAGAATTCTGAAGCTTGCTTGAATAAATATCTTAGAATTTCCTATTATGCTATTCTTCACTTAAGATCTCGTTTCCTTTCTGCAACGAAATGTAGGGCATTATGAGGTTAATGAACCTCAACAAGGAGGTTTAACAAGTCCAAATATTGTGGCAAATGTGTAATGTATGAACATATGATTATATATGAAGATCAATTGATATTTTCTTTAACTAAAATTACACTTTGAAATTGTCATAAAATGGTATCAGATTTGTGTATCAAAGGGAGTGTTGATGGTGGTTGTAGCCCTCTCCTCCACTGAATCCAAAAATGGAAAAACTTTGGATTTTGGACCTATTGGAAGGTTCATCCCTTTGTTTGTAACCTTTTGCAATCTTGAATTGTTGCAAAAATTTACAAAAGTTCCACAAACTTTTGTTGTGTTGTAACTGTTAAACAAAACACAAAAACATTGTAACCCATTCCATTCAAAATCCTGTGTATGTGACTGCTAAGTAGTTAAGATAATGGTATAACAACTGTTGATGCATCCTCCTGATCGGGATTAAATTCTCAGAACCTGCTTGTTGAATTATTTCTTAATCAGAACGAAATGTAAACTCAATTTCAGTTCCCATCAACAAGAAATTGTGAAATATCCAGAGATTTGGGGTTGAAGGAATTGAAATCATTAAACAAAAACTTTTCAATCTTAACAGTTAAAGAAATTCGGTTTTTTATGAAATGTTTTAATCAAAAACATTTACAAAATTAACTTTATTGTTTTTATTTATAATTTTTACTCTTTGAAAATTTCACCAAATTATCAAATGCATCCATCAAATATAGAAAGAGATCTGGTCTGTTTTGATTCTAATGCTTTTATTTGTACTGCCATCTTATGCAGACTTCTCCATAAAAATTCTATAAGAGCTAAAAGATAATTGATGATAAGTGTTCATGTGCTGCTTTGTTATTTAAACTAAAGACATTTTAAATATTTCATAATGGTGAGTGTTTCTATTGGAGCCTTCATGTATCATTGACCTTGTTACGTAGGATATGGATCCAGTGGTTTAGGTGCTGGACTGCAGACTGGAGGTTCAATTCCTGGCAGTGGTTGGGGGGGGGGGGGATTTTTTTCCAGTTATTTCTCCTCCAGATGGGCCCTAGGGTTTGCCCAGCCCTCTTTCAAACGGGTACTGAGTTTCTTGCTTGAGGGTGGGTGAGTAAATGCGGGCGAGCGCTGGGCTGGCCATTCCATGTCAACTAGTTCCTTTGGTCAAGACTTGCTGGGAGGCTAAACCTCCCACGTACCCCAGTACCTGCATGGCCTGTTGTGGTATAGTTTAACTAGCGTAACATATGTGACTCCCCCAAGGATAAAAAATTGGGCAGTAACATATTAAAAAAGAATACATTAATAATCTTACAAATTATCAAAGGATTTATAGAGCCTTTATTATGAAAAAAAAATTTAAAAGTAAAGATCTTGGAAGTTGAGAGGTGGCACCCTTGTGTGGTACACACATTGCACCTCAATGCCTTTCTATAATAATTCGAAACTGTCTTGTACATAGTTGTGCTGCCTTGATGTATAAAATTAAAAGATATTTCATTTCTTCTCCATCAAACTTTACATATATTAAGAAAATCCATTTGGAGATTCCAAGGAAATTAGAAATACAAAAATGCCTACACACTTGGTGAGCAGTGGATTGCGAAATCATTAGAAATCAATCATGTCAATTTGAAATATAAAACTCCATCTCTAAGCATTAAATTGTTGTAAGTAATAAGAAGCCTCGTTTTTTTGTTTGTTTGTTTTTGTTTTTTTTTTTTCCCCTGAAATCGTTGCAAGCAAACTTTGTTTCATTTTTATGAACTAATTTTGTAAAAATTTTCAAATGTTTGTTTTGAAGTATTGAGAGCCTGCAAGAAAATTCACTGACAATTTGAAAGTTTTTAATCTCTGTCTTGACTTTATTTTCTAAAATGATGAGACTGATTTTGTTTGTTAGTTGAAGAAATGAGGACGTGTCTGATACAACTTGGTTCTTTGATTGAAGACTCTATTCCTGAAATGCAGGTGAATGCAATCAAGGCAGTTGCATCTCTGCTAAAACTACAGGTAAGTAGGGGAGGGCAAGTGTGTCTTATTTAGAAGAAACTATCTTATATTCTTTTACTTAAAATTTTTGCAGACAATTTCCCTCATCTTGCTAATGAAAAGTTTGTCTAAATTGTTAATTGTGATATTTAATCTAACTTAAACAGAAAGTTTTAAATTTAATGAGATGTAATAGATCCTGTTATTAATTGCTGCAAAAATATTTAATTTTTTAATGTTTCCTAATTCAGTTTCTGATGTACAAAAGGCAGATCTTTTAGTGGCACCTCTACATGAGGAAATGGTATAAAATGAAATAAAAGAATTACTCTGAATCATGTTATGCCTTCATGAAAATACTATAACAATCAAATTGTTGCAACATTACTGAATGAATCTTAGTTTCATTTGCTTCTAGAAAAAACAATATTGCCAACAGTAATGTTTGCTGTGGATGTCTTTTAACAGTACGAGGGTAAATCAAATAAGAGGGAGAATGATTTTTTTTTTGTGTGTGTGTGTCATGGAGTGGACATATGGCTGTGAAATAATGTTTCATAAGAGGAACTTCTCTTGTGAGATCGGCGAAAAAAATTTTTAAGCGTATCCAGGCATGTGTCTGACAGCATTGCTACAACAAGGCATGAGTGGTCACCTACAGAAAAATGCAGTCTGTTCATGATGAGCAATACACTGCTTAAAATTTTGCGTCTGAAAGACAAATAGGCTAATAATATTTTTTTTTTATTTTTATTTCATTAACACTGTTAATTTAATAATTAATGTATTGGGTAAGTGCAAAAGTTCTATCCGTTTTTATTACCCATAAAGAAGAGCAAATAAGCGCAAAATGAACAGTACCTATTATTGTGCATAATCCCCATTGCTATCTAGGACCTCTTGCCATCTTTCTGGTAGGAGATGAATCCCAGGGCGGTAAAATTCCGGCGGTTTCTAGTCAAAAAAGTCTTGGTTGGCAGTTTTCACAGCATCAAGATCATAAAAGATTTTCTGACTGAAGGAATTGTTCAACACAGGAAATTGGTGATAGTCAGTTGGTGCCAAGTCAGGAGAATAGGGAGGGTGGGGTAAAACCTCCCAACCAAAGCCCAGCAACTTTTGGCGAGTGATGACAGCAGCATGTGGCCTGGCGTTATCGTGATGAAGGATAACACCACGACGATTTATGAGACCTGGCCGCTTTGCTACCAAATTTGAATGCAGCCTGTAGAACTGTAGACAGTAGAAGGCAACATTGATGGTTTGGTTGAGTGGCAGGACCTCCCAGTGAATTATTCCCTGCACATCCCACCAATCACTCAATAACACCTTCTTGGGATGAAGTTCAGCTTTCGAAGTCGATGCAGGCGGATCAGAAGGGTGACACCCAGTCCTACGATGCTTTACGTTACGGTATATAACCCACTTCTCATCTCCTGTCACAATTCGTGTCAAGAATTGGTCATTTTTGTATCGGGAAAGCATCATGGCTCTACTTGAAAAATGGCGAAACATTGTCGATAATAATGGAGCATATTTGGTTTAAATAAATTCATTTTCACACTATAAGAAAACTAGTTGAAAATTACTAAAAAAAGTCAAGAACTTTTTCCCTGACCCAATATTATATTAAGGGGTACAGGAACTTCCAAGCCACCCTGTATATCTTGTAATTCTTTGAAAATGGATCATAGAAGATCAGAAACTTATAGATTTGCTTTGATTGGAAATATTCTTCATGCATTTCTTGTGTTTAGTCTTGATAATATTATGGGTTTCTTTCAATATTTAAAACCGAAAAGAATCTATTCTTCTGTAGTTGGTTTGGTAACAGATGACCCATTGTTACCTGAAACTCCTCATCTGTATGGTTTTTGTATTATTAATTTTAAAAAAAAATGTAGTAGTCTCAAATTTGAAGCTTTAAAGTCTGCAATGACTTCAATTGCTGTTTAGAACATAGATAGAAACAAGTTTGTTGATTAAGCTACAGCAGGTGAAGCAGTTCTCTCTCAACTGTGATTGGTAGAAAAGTTCCCAGTCAAATGTTTAGCAAAAATATAGTGATCTGTTACTCCTTAAACCATCCTTAAAATAATGTGTTGGGCAATGGGATATTATGGAAAGATAGTAAACCCACATTGTATGTAAATGGTCTTCAAAAATTAATAAGTGTATGTGACTAGTGGAATGGTATTTAAGATGCAGAAAGAAATAAAAATCGTAATAACCTACAAACCATATGAAGGCATGGTATAGCTAATAAAGACTTCACCTACGTTTAAAAGTTGTCTACAAATTTGAATTTGCCTTAAATGTTACAAATGCATCATCTTTGTAACTTCAGAATAAAATAATTCTGGTCTGTGTTGATCAACATTAATGAATTATAAAATCATATATATTTTAATAATTCTGTACAGGAAATGTTTAGTAAATGTTCTGACATCTTGAATATTTAACAGATTATTTTTATTTAGATCTGCAAGAGAGCTTAGCAGTGAGCCAAAGTGAGATGGTTTTATTTCAGTTGGTCACTTATTTCTTAAAATATCAAAACAGATAACCTTAAATCTTAGAAATTGTTTATATATGACAAAAGTTAAAATTGTACAGCAATGATTTTAAAATGGTTTTATTAGCAATAGGATAATAAATAAAACTACAAATTGTAAATTATTAAATCGTCTTGATATTAAATTTGAAAATTTTTCTTATCTGAATAAACAAATCTGAACAGTGACTTAATATAGAAGTACATGTATTTAATGGTTAGGCCGGAATGGGACATCATAGAAGCCCTTAAGCAGATTGTTCGACAGCAAACCTGCTGTGTACCTTTTTACTGTTTTGTTATTAGGAGGGTACTGTTACATTTGAACAGTTGTTTAGTATTTTAATCAGAAGGTGATATCTAAAGATGATTATTATTATTAGCATATTTATTTAAATTTTTGGGTGTCAAACAGTAAAGTGATGTTTAGGCATAACAATACATTTATCAAACGTACTGTTTAACAAAACACCATTTTGACTGTTTCTGAAAGAAGTGCTGCTTTCCTGTACTGTAGTATTGATATCTTTTTAAAATTTAATTCTAAATATACTATTTTGTTTTTTTCCTAGATTAAAGATGAAACGGAGGAACTCCTTAATCTTCAAGACTTGTGGTTTAGCCAACTGAGTGATTCTTCTGTGCCATTAGTAATGGACTTGTGTACTGGGTTGAACTGTAAATTGAATGCACCTGCCTGGGCAATTATTTGTGCTGTTGGAAGACAAAAAGAGGTTCTTGTGGAAACTATATCATATTTTTCGAATATCTTATATAGAAAAACAACTAGTGAAAAAGAAGCAGAAGAAATGAAATATGAATACGTGAGGATGTTAATTTCATCGTCGGAGACGAAGGAGCTACCAGGGTATTTCATTAAACAGTTCAAAGAATTCTATAAAATCCGTCCAAAATCTCTTCAAAAAGTTTCTATGTTGCAGTATTTAGAAGAAAGCAGTCCAGAAGAATTGTAATGGAATAATTGTCATTTTGTACTAATATTTTGTATATTAAAAGTTATTAAAAGTATATAAATTTAAAATTTAAAAAGCTTCATTTAAAATAACTTAGGAAAAATATATATTACAAAGCTAATT